>JAVKLF010000100.1:10711180-10721803 GCA_034783495.1 Millerichthys robustus
ACAAATATGTATTGGTGACAAGCTCAAAAAAAGATAATGAGAAATATGGGACATCTTTCCAGGAGTAAAACAACAGCTTTCACTGCACGAAATCAACACGCATACATACAAGTTGTGTTATAAAAATATAAATTTGCAGAGATAAGAGCCCATAAACCCAATGCAGCTTTCTACCAAAATAACAAAACCACAAATAAAGAGTGACATAAATGAATCCAGAGTAATATGACTGCTGCCAGAGATGTGCTTGCTTGTAGCTTATTTATTTTTTTCTTATCCATTTTTCATTTTCTCCCTCACAACTTATTTGCTATCCCAACTGTCTCATTTGCATTGTAATGATTGGACTACATGCATGCAAAATAGCTTTTTAAAAATGCTTTAATAGTCTCAAATGTATTCATGAGATTCCCAGCGGTATTGTGGCAACATGTCATAGTTTTAACTTACTGGTAGCACAAGTTTAAGTGGATGCATAAATCTTCTGCATTTTATTTCTTTCACTGTGTAAATCTGAAAATTCAAAATGCAATCAGCTTTCTTGATGTTACGTGGGGAGGTAGAATCTTTTTACGTTATGCACCGCAAAGTGTGTCTGATGCATTAAGAGATGTGCATCAACCAGGATTTTTGTTTTTGTATGTTTACAGATTTCATGCTTTGTGGATTTACTAACAGGGTCAGGTAAATGTTAAAATGCAGCCTGAAATGGTTTTTGAATCTTTACTGAAAACATATTTTTATGTGTTTTTAAATTGAGATTCTGTTGAAAGATTGTGAACAATTAATATCTTATCTGTTGTAGGTAGCTCTTTGAACAACCTCCAAAAGAAAGGCCAAAGTGGATTGCTGTTGTCTTCAACTCCAATTTCATAGCCCCTAATAATTACTTAGGTACATGATTAGTCTAGCATAAATATGATTTATTTCTGCTTGGGATCTTAACTGTACAAAAACTGCTACAGCTAGCTGCTGCTACTGCTAATAGGTTTTGCATACTGAATTTGTTTAGAGCAGAGTTGGGTTGGGTCCCCACTATGGGTCCCGAAGCATCAAGATGGAACATTGAAAGAAATTAATTACACTTAAAAATGACTACTATTAACAACAACAGTATTTTTGCTTTAGTTGCTCCAAAAAGGAAGTTAGCGTGCTTAAAAATGGATGAAATTAGCATAAAGAATATTGTTGCTATGCCCTTTTGTGTTTGAACTGACGAATGTTAAGCACCCAAAATTAGTTGAGGGGGGGCACAGGTCTCTGCTGTTGTTATTTTGTGGGTCAAAAGCTGAAATGTTTGGGAACCATTGACTTAAATAACTTAAACAAGATATTAATTTTTTATAACAATTTAAAAACTCTTCTTCAGGATAGCTAAACAGCTGTTTTGATCAGCACTGCCCAACTTACTCCCATTATCTACCTCCAGATGCTTAAAAGTTGTTCTTTTTACATCATCTTGGTTTGTTGTAATTGGAAAAGATAAATTAGGTTGCTTGATTACATGAAGGTCATGGACATTGAAAATAAAACTAATATTAGACATAATTGACATATTTAGGTAACAACCTGCTGTGTGTCATGTATTCAGCTGGTGCGATGTCTCCTCAGTGATTATGCAAGTTGAGCTGCTGTTTGATATTCTGTAACAGTCATTATATGTCTCTTCTCTACCATGATGCAGTGAGAGATGGAAAAGAACTTGTAGTAACTTATGATGAAACAAACCTTTGATAATGTCATGGTCTTTCATTATGAAGGCTGTTAAGCTTTCAGAGTTTTCTGCCAACCGGATATCAAGGTCAGAATATAAGGAGCCTCGACAAAAACTGCTCAGTTTATCACACCTTCTCACGCTGTCTTTTACACATTTAAAACATTTTCCTTCTGATCTGTAAACATACTTTTTGTTTGGTGCTGAAGGTACTTTCTACGATTGTTCTTTTACTTTATTCTTGTATTTTTGCGAGTTTCCCGGTGTAAAGTGATAGCTTGAGATTGAGTTTAGTTTTCACCTTTGGTTGTAGCAAAATTTTAATTGAAATTTTTACCAAATTGAATTATTATTGTGGTCATCTTAAAATAACATTATTTTTTTTACCAGTTACAACAATGTACCAGGCAAAAATATATACAATGTGTAAAAGTAGTCATATATGGTAATGTGTTTTTCCACTCTGTAAGCAAAGTGATGTTAAATTTGGATTTTAAAGGGTTTTTACAGCTTCAGCCTGGAGCTATGGGTCTTATTGCTTGGAGAGGATTTAGCCTCATGTTTTCAGTTTGTTCCTGTCAGAAAAAAACCCAGTCAATACAACATTACAAACAGTGACAATGAAAATAATGCTCATCTTGTTAAAAAAGCAGTGTTCTGCAGGGAAAGCTTGCATCTGGACATTCTGACACTTGACACCCCTCATAGCATCCCTGCAGACCAATCACACGTCCACATGGCAACAGCACAACCCTGCAGCAGCAGTTCCTAACTTCAGTTTTGGACTTTATTGGCCCAAAGAATGAGCCAAAGGTGACCAGATGACAGAAAGAAAATTTGGCATTATTGGAAAAGAAAACACAATCTTTAGAAGGACCACTTCCAGCCAGAAACTCTAGAAAAGTCGTAGATATAAGTGCTTGGTGCAAGTGGAACAACTGCAATTCTTTTTGTTTTTAAAAGTAGGGATGTCAATGTGTTGGACTTGCGACCAGTCCAGGGTGTACCCCGTCCCTCGCACCGTGACAGCTGGATATGGGTACCAGTGAACCCCGTGACCCTGAAAGGAAGAAGCGGGTTAAGATAATGGATGGATGGAAGGATTGAAGGATGGATGGATGTATGGATGGATGGATGTAGTGTCAGCTTGTGGTTTTTCTTTATATCACTCCTGGCAATCAGAGCAATACACGTTTTAAACCAATTTTGATGCTTCAGGAGCACATGACAACCATGACTTTATTAAGTGAAGTTATGAAGTTTATTAAATTTAGTATTTCTTAATAATTTAGTAATCAGTCCCTTTATGTGGTTCTTACATAGACAGTAAAGATTAGACAATCAGAATGTTTGGGTTGGAAACAGACTAAAAATTGAACTAAATTTGACACAAAAGTTAGTTTTGTAGATGTATAATTACGTACATATAAATATAAAAAAGGTTTACATTCAGTATAGATTGTTTAAATCTTTTAGTTTTAGCCTCTCCACACAGGATCAGGGTAACAAGTATAATATAATAATTTAGAATTGGGTAAAAAATATCTTAGTTTCCAGTTGGTAATTAGCATTGTATCCTCTCAGTTTTGAACCTTCTTTGTACATAAACAGACCCAGAAGTTCTTTTTCATTTCTCTGACTAGTCATGGGTATTTTCTGGTGAGAAAACATGGACCAGCTTAATGTTGGCAGTCAAAATGTTACAGCCAATTGTGTAAATGCAACATTCGAACTAACTGAGAACCATATCCATGCACCTTTTATGCACTGTGTTGGGCTGCTGGTTGCAGGTAAATAGTTTGTAGTGAGTTATTGTGATTCCTTTCAAAGTCATAAAAGTCAGAGAAGAACAAGCCAAACTTTAGCCTAATTTGGAAGTTAAGTATAACATGGGGGTGCCTTTTTTGAAAACAGTCGTGAAGAGGTATGAATTAAAAGAAGAGGGGCCAGGAATGAGAACAGCGGCATTTAATTTCAGGCGGCACTTCTTAATTGGATTTTGCTTTGATGTCCAATGCCAGTCACCATGGGATGGGAAGAATGAGCTTTTCTTCAGGGAGATATATCTTAAAGGCAGTTAAATGTTCCATATTTCCTTAACAGCTCTGAACTGGAACTAGTTATCTTAAGAGACAATGATGAAAAAAGACAAAATTAACCCAAAGTTTTTGGTCTAATGTCAGTGCATAATATTAAGACCATTTTTTCCCTTCCAGGTGCATCATGTTCCTGCCTAAATAAGGTTAGGTCGTTTGGAGAAAATTTGTCAACTGTCACTGAGAAGTTCCACACTTTGTTGGCTTTTAAAAATACAAATAATTTGACTAAACTCAAGAATTGCATTGCAGAAAAAAAAACACATTTATGTCAGAAAAGGCCGATGTTAAATGTTAAAGCATACTGTATTTATATTTACTTGTTCAGATACACTGCAAAAATTTGCCATCTAATAATAAGTTTAAATACTAGATTTTAGTCTGAATCTTCTCAAGTTAAGGGAAATAATCTGCCAGTATAGTAAGACAACTGCACTTGGCAAAAATTTCCAGGCTAATAAGATTAATAATCTCACACATTCTGCTCTTGCGTAGTATATCAGTCAAAACGAGATCAAAAGTATTTATCTAACTCAATATAAGATTGTAAGATTTGGTTAGACAATTTTTTGCAGTGTATCAAATGTCTGTAAAAGAATTAAACAATTGCCAAAACAAATTTTCCGGTGCTTCAGTCAGCTTTAGGAGCAATATCAGTGATAAATTGTTGGGATAGTTTGGCTCTTTACAGGAGAATCTGCTAGAACCCAGACATGTATTTAATAAATTATCTCTTGACTCAGTGGCAATTGTTGTGACATTGCATCCGTTAGAAGACAATAAAACCTGCTGACTTTTCTTTTGACGATTCAGTTCAGATTTTCCAGCATCATTTAAATTCATGAAAATATTCCATTATTGTGCACCTGTGACCCGGTCTGTGCAGGTGGTGGCATGGAGCTCAGACAACGTTAATCCTTTTGCTTAAAAGTGCAGCTCTGCTTGTTCTTGACACTCAGAACCTAATACGGCACTTTCCCATTGACTTTGGTGCAGTAAAGGACACAATAAGTCACAATATATCAGACACAGATGGTGCTGGTGCTTTGTAAAAACAGGCAGGGGGAGGGGGCAATACAAATATCTAAGAACTTTAGGTTCAGACTGCACCCTAAAACAAACCCTAACTTGTTAGATTCATCTGTCTCTATCGGCAACCTGTATTTGTGCCCTTAGAGTGCATTAGGGTTTTATTTCAACTGTTTAATTTAAAACTGTTCAGGTATGGAAAACTTTATCCAGTTAATGCACTTATCTTTGAAATCTATCTGCAGGGAATAAAAAGTTTTAAACATAATATCTTATGTTGTCAGGATAAATCACCCAAGATTAAATCATTAAAAAAATATACTTTTTATTGTTTGGTTGGTGCTGGTTGAGTTTTGAACATTTGCCTTTTTCAATGTTTATAATAAAGGGTTTTGTGTTTAATAAGGTGGATTAGCTGTGGCAATCATTTTCTATTAGGCTGACTCCATAAGTTAATCAGTTGTTGATGTACATCCACTAGAGAGTTTCATTAAAATCCACCCAGAGTTCACAAAATATTTTATAAACCAACACATAAATAACACGCAAAAACACATTATTGCTCCTTTGCATGTCAGTGAGCAATAATAAATATTGTCTTCAGTAGTGAGTCAGCATAGTGACTAATTTGATCTGGCTGACCTCCTGTGGGGGATCTTTAGTGCAGAGGCGCTAAAGAACTCAGAATAACTGAATGATATTTAAGAGATAAGTCATTCAGTTATTCTGAATGACATGACAGGTGAATGATTGTGTACGTGTTTGGTCATTACCAAAATAATCTTATAAACCAGTAGACAAAGTTTTTTGAAACTTTCAGTGGATGTACAGCTACAACTAATATTGATTACAAATAAATAATTCTTGTGTAAATGTTCAGATTTGTTTCTTTGTGTTATGTAAGATTGAAAAACATTGGTGTTTTGAGGCCTGAGCTGTGAAGTAAAGACTTTTGCATAAAGTCAGTGTGACATATTGTAAAATAAGCCTCCTGAGAGAGTGCTCTGAGCTGCAGGCCAGTGGATTATAGAAGTTTTAAACTAATACCCTGTCAGATATTTCCCACATCCAACCCAAATTCCTTTAAAACGCTCATTGCTCCTGTGTGTGTAGCAGAGCTGCTCATGTTCTATACAAGTATTTGTTACTGAATGAAAATAATCAAAATCTAAACTGGAATGATGCTCAGGTCTAAATGTTTAAATAAAGAGCTTTTCATGTGTTAGAGTGTATTTTTTAGTTGATATGGTGAGACACTCGAATGATTCAGGGAATTCAAAACATGTCTAAATCTCGCCCACATATATACATCTATATTGCTGTTACTTTTTGATTAGGTTTTCCTGTTAAAATATTTATTTTCTCTTCCTAGACATGATGGTCTGACTGACTAAAAGGTCATGACAAACAAGCTCAGACTTGTATTACTGCCTACCTGCTGGTCACTAGGTTATTTTTATTTTTTCATTAATCATTAATTAGTCCTAATTTTGGTTTTGGGTTATTAGTTTACTTTTGGGGTTTAATCATTTTGATGAACCAGAATCTGACATTCAGCTGCATTGCTGGTTCAAAATCTTTTTGCTTGATTTGACTTGCATTTGATTTATTTCCATTAACCATTGAAAATGCTGCCATTGTTTGTTCTGTGTGTTTTGTGCCATTTAAGCCAACACAAAAACATTATTTTTTACTGCAAGGAAATCTTACTAAATAGCTTTCTTGCACACTGAAGCTAACATAGTTTGGTTAGCTTTGTGATTTAGCACTAATTATCAAACAAGAGAAATGAACAAGACAAACGTGACAAACCAAGACCATCCCACAGTTAGCAACCAGTCTTGAAGAAAATGTCTGATTAGATGTTTTGTTTGTTCTTGTCCTTTTAATTATCTCTGCAAAGTAAAATGTGAGTAAGTTTAATCACATTAGGATTGAAAATCCTGTAAGCTTGTTTATGTTGGATGTTGTTATTAAAAAAACATTTTTAGCAGCTTTGCAGTTTTCAGCCTTTGAGATAAAACAGAGACACTATTGAATCTCTCTCACTTATAAAACATTGCTCATGGCCCTGCCATTTTACAGTTAGAAAGTAATTTAACTTTGAAACACTTGCAGTGCTATAGGAAATATAATAATGCCACAAACACCACAGAGAGGCTCTCCTCAGACTGTGCTGTAAAAGACCCATTATAACAACTCTCCATTACCTTTAAATTATTCAGGGACTGTAAATGACTTGAAAATGATCGGCTATTATCTCCACCCTCTAGTATACTGTTGAATGCAGAAAGTGTGTCATTTATCTTATCTTATAAATTTTTTTAAAAGCAGTAAGAAATGAGGTCCACTGACTAAAATGACTATTCATTTGTACTATGTTGCATTGTTCTTAGTTTTTTCTTCATCTTTTTTTTTGGTGCCAAACCTCTCAGCCTCCAACTTCACGTTAAATGCAGCAAACTGCAGATTCAAAATCCACCATACTTGACTCTGAAAGTCTTGTCCTTAATTCCAGTAGGAAAAATAAAATAAAAAAATGCACGTCTTTGCTATTTTTTAACAGAGAACATATGCCCCCGCTTGCTGTTTGTTTCTGCACTCTCCCACCACTTTACGCCGCCTGAAGCCAATTTTCAGAAATAAATGGCAACAAACGTGAAAGACTCTTGAGTGGGACCTGAGTGGGGACTGAAGTGGCTTGATGGGAATTTCTACACAACATGGCTGACAGAAATTTGTGCACTTAGATTCCTCAAGTGAAAACATGTGGTGACAAGATTAAAAATGTAGTCTGAGCTGTTTAGTTGGTTTTAGAGCAGATGGCTGTGAATGCATTTGTCATGACAGGAGTGATGACTGACTTGAACCTATGAAAAGATATTAGGTTAAGTTTACTTAGTGTTATTGGTTATTTAGTGTTCATAGTTTATTTAAATTATATTGAATAAACAGAACTCTAATCCTAACATTTAATCCATGTTTTTTTCCCCAAAACACATAACTTACAAGAAACAAGCTGCCGCCAATTCAGCTTCTATCCCCATTGCTCCCCTGCTAATGTTGATGGATTGCTATGGAGAGGCTGACTATATTGCTGTGATCATTCATCTTGCCAAATGTAGCAAATCAGCTCACCAAGGCAAAACTCAAGGAACATCAGCAGTCGTTGACAAAACACTTGCCTTTATCTGACAGCGAGCAGGCTAACACCAGCTCTGATGACTCGGACATCTAACATTAAGATGTGACTGCTCAATCTAATTTGAATATATTGTCCAATGGTCAGTTGGACTTCAGTTGCAACACTAGATTGACATGTTTGTTTTTCATTTCATGCACAGTTAAATTAAGTCTAAATAAATGAAAACTGTGAAGGAGTGTTTACCAAACCAAGAAATTAAAACTGAATCTTTTTTCCTAATGTTACCCCTACTTATTCGCTTTCTCTTTGGCTCTTAATTATTGATGGTCGCCAAAAGCAAAAAGGTGATAATTCCATTTCTTCTGTCTGTGTGAGTGTCCTCAGGCCTTGTTGTGGTTTGATGTGGTACTGGCCCATGCATGGACCACCTTTGGCAAACCACATCTGAGCCACCAAAGGGCCATCATGCTTTGCAGTATCTTAGCCAGAACTGTTTCGCCTGTAAAATGACAAAACTCGGGATAACAAACTGAATGTTCTGAAGCCAACATGTTGAAATCCCAGATGAACACCTTGTGGAAACTCTAAAACTTAACTCTGCATTATATGTCAGCAACATTCTTCAACTAGTTCTATCCTATGTTAATAAAGCAGTGTTTGCATTTGACAATAAATACAACAGCTGCACAATATGAAGCATTCTGTGCATCTCTCAAGATAATAGATCTTTACAATATGACAAAATTTGCAATGCTTAAATTATTATTTTTTTACTCCCAGAAATATGACTTATTACTTGCAAACACCTTCAACATATTCTCATCAGTAAAATCTATTTGAATGCAGAAGAATGTCAGTTTCATCTGGTTTCTCTTATGATAACTTTCATCGCAAAGATCTTTCAGCTCAGTCCCTGAATCGGCGTGTCACTGCAAAACTAGTCTTTATGGAAACAATAACAAAGTCATGTTGTGAATGACTGCTACCATTCTTCATTTCTAGACTCGGAGCACATCTTTCAGAAGTTGTAGCTCAGTGTGATTTATATCTCAGTCTTTGTTGCATGATATATTCAGTCCTATTGGCCCATAGCACGTAAACACCATTTTGCTGTAATTTCTTCCTTATCACAGATGTCTGGCAATCAGTGTAATTCAAGCTATATAAGAGTTCTTTTTTGGACCTGCATGTGCTTGTTTGCTGTGGCGTGATAACATTAGACTACTGGGAGTAAATCTGTGGTGGTGTGTATGCCTGCACAGCTCAGATTAAACTTGATTTATCGGTGTAAGGACTGCCTGCTGCTTCCTTCTCCTCAATCTCAATGGTTTATCTCATGGTTTTGTTATTAGTTTTTCACTCTGAACAAAAAGAAAAAGCTGCAGCAGTCAGAAGAGTTTCTCTCCACACCTGAGAAACATGTCACTAATTGTTCAAACTTTTGTCAGGAGCAGCCTATTTATTCTGCTATATTTTGACACCTGTGACAGTTTCCTTTTTAAAAGTATTCTGAGGTTATCACAGCAGGAACTGAATGAAAAATAGGATTTGATTTAGTAAGAAATGAACAACTGTACACTCATATTCAGTCAAAATTTCTGAAAATAAAACAGCAGCAATCTATTTTCCTGAATCACAGCAAATATTAAAGGTTCATCTTAAGGAACCATATTTTGAAATAGTATCTTACAAGATTACATCCAATAGAATTTGTGCTGTGGTATCATCCAGTGACTTTAATGGCTTTTATTTGAGTATGTAATTAGAAAATTACTGTCCCTTTTAAAGCCATGACAGTGCTGTCATTCTGATGTGTAATCATAGACATCCTTCTCAAACTGAGAGGTACATTTCTTTAGCTTGCCTTTGTTCTTAATTTAAAAAAGGTTGTCCATGAATATGTCTGGAGATAAGTGTCTGTTCTAAACTCTAAATTATTTAAGATGAAGTAGATCCAGATCATAGCAAACTAACATCATTTTGTTCTTATAGATATTTGTGTTAACCCAATCCTTAATGGTTGGTATAGCTCAGTTCAGAAACAACTATACTTAGCACAAATTGTGGGGAAATTTGTGTTTGGCTTATTATTTCTTTGTTGTAACAATGCTTCTTGTCAATAAATTTGATTGGCAGCACCTGCGGGCACCAGAAGCTCAGAACAAGTGTCAATAGCAACAGCAGAAGTTTGGCAGAGAAGATTTGGTAAATTTTGCATGTGTGAAACCCACATACTCAGCTCTACTGCTCATCCCACAAATGCGTGTTCCTTACAAATGTGGCACCAGTTAAAAGGGAAATGAACAAGCTTTCTAACAGTACAAAATTTATTGCAACAAAGAAATAATCTAACAAACACAAATTTCTTTGCTTTTTGTGTAAAGTTTAGAAGGTTGTTGTAGTGCTTGGAGAAGTTTAGTTTCTTCCATTAAACTGTTTTTGGTTTAGATATTTAGCAGTTATTAAGCAACATTTGCATCAAAAACATATGATAAAATAAACACTTTCAGCATCAATATGTTGATGTACAACACCTCATTTAACAGACAAAGAGTATAATCCATGGTGCAAATTTCAAATTGTTCTACAAATCTATATCGAAAGCTTCTGGTCTTTTGATGTTATAGATGTCAGATGTG
>JAVKLF010000100.1:10798039-10809386 GCA_034783495.1 Millerichthys robustus
ATATATATATATATATATATATATATATATATAAACCCTAGAACAGAAATAAAACTTTCAAAAAAGGACCCAGTAATGAGCAGCTGCACCATTCTGCTTAATTACCTCAAAAGTTTGTTTTGGCATGCTTGATGCTAGTTTTTCCGGAGGCTAGATGGAATGTTGCTCCAAGTGGTGAAGTGGTGAAGATGGCTTCCCAGAGGGTATCCACTGTCTGTAACTGTAAACTGTCCTTGCCATCCAACTCCAAATGTTCTGTTGGATTTAGATCAGAGAAGCATGCAGGATGGTTCAAAATAGTGATGTTTTTTCTCTGGAAGAAATCCTTTGTTAGACGGGCATTGTGAACTGCAGCATTTTCCTGTGAAAAGCCCAGTCATTACCACACAGACGATGGCCTTCAGCCATGAGGGATACCCCCTACAACATCTCCACATAGTCAGCTGCCATTTGACTCCACTGCACAAGCTGAAGCTCCATTGTTTCATTAAAGAAGAACCCCCCCTCCACTGTGCTGTGTAGAAAACATTACAGGTGTGATCTCCTTGTCAGACCAGTAACATTAGAAGCTGTCAGGACCATCAAGGTTTATTTTTTTCTCAGAGAGCAAAACTTTTTTTCACCTTTCAATGTCCCAAGTTTGGTCCTCTCGTGCAAATTCCAAACGTGCAACTCAGTGCCGTTAAAGGAGACAAGGTCTTGGTGGTGCAAAAATCCAGGTTGGGGCTGTGGGCTGTGCGTAACAACTTGACAGATGGGCCAGCAATAACATCAGCCTGAGGTACACATGATCCAGATTGCCACAGTGCACGAGGGCCCTTTATCACTGCTTGCTGTTTTAATTGTCTTTGAAATTCCACTGACAGTACTTTTGACTACCGTAATATTATTCAAGCCAGCTAAGCCAAGGAATTGGCAGATAAGGTTGTGTTCTCCAAAATCCTCGTTGCAATAGAAAAACATTACAGAGTAAGTGTAAGATAAAGAATAGGGTGAACAATTCAGCACTGTATCTCAGTTCTCAGTAATGGCGGAGCACAGTTTGGTCCATGCATATCTATTTTTTGCAAATGTATTAATTAAATTTTAAAGAGTGCAAGTCATTCTAAAGCTTGTTTGATCCATAAGCAAATCCTTATTAGCTTCATGCTCTCATTGCTACATGTCTTCAAAGCACACCAGCTGAAACATCTCACTGCCACAGCAGCTCCTTTCAAATGAGTAAAAGGACGGTTTCAATTTTCCACAAGCTGTCAAAAGATAAAGAGAAGTAAAAAGACGTCTACGAGGAGTTCAATGGCTTATTTCAGCCAATATATTGATGCATGCTTGAGAGCGATCCAAGGATAAAAATCCTTAGAGATGCAGGTCAGAAGACAGGGAGGGATAGGGATGTTTATATTAATTTGTCCTCTATTTTGCAAATTCTGCACACTTCCTCTCAACTGCTCATGAATAATAAAGACTCAGAGAACTTAAATTGACCCCTCTTCTATTACATCAGATGATGGATTTGTTTGAAAACCACTTGACCTCGACTGACACTTCATCACTTTGCTTTGTCATTGACCTTTGCAGATAGCCAAGTCACAGCTAGAATCTGCGTAGAAACATCAGCATGTGGATGAAGCTGTAGTGAGTGACTTAAACCTAAATGGTCATTTTCTTCCATCAGTATGCCAAAATATGCTCTTTAATTTTAGAATTGTACTTTATTTTGTACCTGTTTGATCACAGACATCATTTTTATTAAATTACCTAAAATTCAACAAAAAACATTTTAAAATAAACACAAAAACCTTTTAAGTACTGATTTTTTTCCCTCATTGCTAAAGATTATAACATTTATGCACATCCATTTAAAATGAACAGCATTAGCAAAAACTTTTTGCTGACAAATACTTTATTCACATAACACAAAATTATTGCTTTTTTAAATATTGAATTGTTCAAATTTTAATCATTCATCATATTACAAGACATATTTAGATGAAAATGTGGTTACATTGTAAAACATGGAAATTTAGGGAAAAAAAATGGAAAAAGGCAAAGTTTGGGGGATAAAAAGATCTCATAGGGCAATATACATACAAGCACACATCACTTCACTGCATTCATCAGGAATTAAAATTTAAACTTTTACAGATTAATGCCCAAGTATCGTCTTTCACTGTAGTTAAAACTATTTCCAAAATCCAATCAATTAGCTTTTTAGTACTTTCAAATTTTAGAATACAAAACGTAAGGTGCTCATGTCAGTGTGTATGGTAACAAGGATGTGGTTAAACAGATTAACAATCCATGAAATCACAAACAGACTTGCAGACTCCACACACGTGAACACCGTTCATTGACTTCTATTCCTTTCCAGTAAACCTTGACTCCTGACCCTAAACCTAACCACCCCAGTACAAAACTGAACCTAAACCAAGACTAAACTCAATTCACACCTTAGTTCTAAACTGAACCCCCAACCCAAAGGGAGTTCCACTGTATTAGGACCGGTCTTTGGTCCCCATAAGGAGTACTGGTCTTGACAAAGTTGGTGTGTTTACCATGAACGGTCCTAAAAAGGTAACAAATACAAGAACACACACACACACACACACACACAAAATAGAAGTCAATAAAATGTGACAGGAATATTGAGACATTACCAACACAAGATGAGGTCTTCTTGACATTCAATACTGTCTACATCTCAGAACATTACACGAGGGACTTAAGAAAAAGGCTCCATATGACTAATAAACACCCGGTGGGATAATACACAGCTTGAGTTTGTCCAGCATTGATGGGATGTAACTGCTTGGAGATTGTGAAGAAAAAGGTTTTCTAGATGTAAAACTTAACTTTATGCAACAGAACCTCCTTGGTGAAACACCGTGGTGTAGATGCTCATTTAATTACATTTTTACAGAACAAACTTGACTGACAGACTTAACAGCTAATTTCTGGGTGGCAGATCTTAAACACAGACATGACAGCTTACACCTGTACACACCTGTACTAGATGAACTTACCTTGTAGAATGAAATCTGAAGCTGTTTTCCTAAAACAGTCCTCTCAGCAGTTCTAAACGTTCCCTAAGACCTACGTACATCTGTTTCCCTGATGCATGTCAATTCAATCAAATTGAATTGACTCAATGAATTGATTGAATCAACTTGATTCAATAAAAGGTGTTATTTTTTTGATCTGTTCATTGATAACAAGTCATATGGTAAATTTTATTTAGCCTGGAGGATCTGGTGTCGATTATTCAATTTGTGTATTACTCTGTCTCATGTAGTTTTAATTGAGCATCAGTTCAGAGAACTATTCATTCATTATCTCTCACTTAATTTGAGTCGGGTTCTGGAGGCAGCAGCTTGAGCAGGGAGGCCCAGACCTCTCTTTTCTCTTTCCTCTTCCAGCTCTTCCAGCTCTTTTGG
Source organism: Millerichthys robustus (assembly GCA_034783495.1). NCBI lineage: Eukaryota > Metazoa > Chordata > Actinopteri > Cyprinodontiformes > Rivulidae > Millerichthys > Millerichthys robustus. Next base: position 10,801,474 of record JAVKLF010000100.1, read on the forward strand.
GTGGATTCCAAGGCATTCCCAGGCCAGCCGAGAGACATAGTCTCTCCAGCATGTCCTCTTCCCCGGGGTCTCCTCCCAGTCGAACATGCCTGGAGCACCTCCCTAGGGAGGTGTCCAGGAGGCATCCTTAAAAGATGCCTGAACCACCTCAACTGGCTCCTCTCGATGTGGAGGAGCAGCGGCTCTACTCTGAGGCTCTTTTGAATAACTGAACTTCTCACCCTATCTCTAAGGGAAAGTCCAGCCACCCTGCAGAGAAAACTCATTTTGACCACCTGTATCCACAATATTGTTCTTTCGGTCACTACCCAGAGTTCGTGGCCATAGGTGAGGGTAGGAATGTAGATCAACTGGTAAACAGAGAGCTTTGCCTTACAACTCAACTCCCTATTCATCACAACAGACTGGTACAAAGTCCACAAAATTGCAGAAGCTGCGCCAATCTGTCTGTCAATCTCATGTTCCATTCTTCCCTCACTTGTGAACAAGACCCCAAGATACTTGAGGCAGAACCTCATCCCCAACCCAGAGAGAGCTAACCACCATTTTCCTACTGAGGAACATGGACTCAGATTTTGAGGTGCAGATCCCCATCTCAGCAGCTTCACACTCAGCTGCAAACCTCTCCAGTGAGAGCTGCAGATTACAGCACAATGACGCCAACAAGACCACATCATCTGCATATAGCAGAGACAAAATCCTGAGGCCACCAAACCAGATTCCCTCTGCCCCCTGGCTGCACTGAGAAATTCTGTTCATAGAAGTTATGAACAGAATCGGTGTCAATGGGCAGCCAACTCCCACCCTGAAGGTGTTCGACTTATTGCCAACAATGTGAACCAAACTCTTGCACCGCTTGTATAAGGACTGAATGACCCGTAACAACGGACCCACAATCCCATACTCGTGGAGCACCTCCCACATGGTACCCCGAAGATCACAGTCAAACCTTCTCCATGTCCACAAAACACATGTAGACTGGATGGGCAAACTCCCATGACCCCCTGAGGACCCCAGTGAGGGTAAAGAGCGACGGCCAGGATGGAATCCACATTGTTCCTCCTGAATCTGAGGTTCAACCATCAATCTTCTCCAGCACCACTGAACAGACCTTACCGGGGAGGCTAAGGCGAATGATGCCTATATAATTGAAACACACCCTCTGGAGGAGGGGAACCACCACTCCAGTCTGCCAACCCAGCGGCACTGCCTCTGATATCCACACAATGTTGCAAAGACATGTCGACCAAGACAAAATCCAGCCCATCCAACCCACAACATCCAGAGCTTTAAAGAAAATCAGGGCGGATCTTGTCCACTCCCGGAACATGTCCACCTCAGAGCTTTTTAGCTACCTCGGCTCCAGTTATGGACAGACCAACTCCAACATCCTCAGGCTCTGCTTCTTCTATGGAAGACATGCCAGTGGGATTGAGAAGGCCCAAGAAGTATTCCTCCATGAGCAATGAAGTCACCCAGCAGAATAAAGGAGTCCCCAACTAGAAAACCTTCCAGCAACCCTGTAAAGGCTCCAAGAAGGCCAAGTACCCACAGACACCAAGTCGGGGAGCCAAAAGTAGACCCACACCAGCTCGGCGCCTCTCACCATGGACAACTCCAAAAAAAATAAGGTCCAGCCTTTCTCAAGGAGATTGGTTGCTGTGTGTCGAGGTGAGCCCAACTATATCTAGGCGGTACCTCTCATGCACAAGGTCAGGGTCCTTCCCCACCGGAGAGGTTAAATTCCATGTTCCAAGATCTAGCTTTGGAAGACCAGAGTCAGAGCACCCAGGCCCCTGCCTTTGGCTACTGCCCATGGCATCATGCACCCGACTCGTATAGCCCTTCCTGCAGGTGGTGGGCCCACAAGAAGGCAAACACATGTGGCTAATTCAGGCTGAGCCCGACTGGGCCCCATGGGTAGAGACCTGGTTACTGTCTTTGTCCATACAGTTAGTTCAGATAACTAACAAATCAAAATTGAAATTCATTCAAATATAATATATTTTGTAGTTGATTTATTAGAATTTGTATTAAGAAACTTTATAAACTGTTGAAATGTTTGCATCAGTCACAAAGCGGTAAACCCTGTCTAAGTTTTTTTTTATTTTCATCTATTTCTGTTTTTTCATTTCACATAAAAAAAATCCACTCATAATTACCAACCATTCATTCATCCCTGCACCCGTTTGCTCTGGTTCTGATGTTCCAGTTTTTAATCATCTGCCTTTATTTGTATCCATCTGCCACCAAACAAAGTCTCTTAATTTTAATCATGTCTGGAGTTTTTCTGTATGGTGTTTGGATGAGTTTCTTTTTGTAATTCTAAGCAGGACTAAGTTTTCATTAAGAACTGATGGACATCATCTGAACGTTTTGGTAAAATTGTGTCTTGACGGAACATAATTGGACATTGAGGGTGGTACACTTATAAAGGAGCTTTTATTCAGTGTTGGTAAATGTGTATGTGCATTGACTTAAAAAATATATTTACAAACTCCGCTTTTTGTAAACACCAGTCATTTTTGATACAATGTACCTTTTTCACATACTTTATTGCTAACAGGGAATTTCACAAATACAGCAACACCTATGTAGTCACTGAAAAAAGACTCTTTTAAGACCTTGAATATGTTAATTTCCTTCTTAGAAAACCCCCAGAATAAACCTTTTGATACGGGATTGTGCATCACAGAGGTAAAGCTAAAAAACAGCACTGATTTATCTCTCTCATTATGCCACATTAGCCTGACTGAAACAGTAAATAGGTTGAAAGAGAAGAAGACAGTCAGTCGAACAGAGATGTAATGTCTCATTAATCTCTTCCTGCTCTTTGACATCTTTTTGACACTCTTTCATTTTCGAGGACTAAATTAAAAGCAGTGATTGTCCCACCAAAAATATGTGCCACCCAAAAGCTTTACTGCAGTCTTTTCCTGGAAAGAACGAGGCTGGAACTTGGCATCTTGTTAACACATGTTATGCAGACTCAAGTGTTATTTGCTTAACTAAAACTAAAACATAAATGGCTAACTTTTATTTTGCTCATAAATGTTAAAACTTTGATCAACAAGGGTTTCTATTCACAAATCTTATGAAGTAATTTTGAATTTGCTCATATTCTATTATAGGGAATCTTAAATAAGACACAACATATCTTGAAATGATTATGATTAATAATTATTTCAAATTATTATTATAATTATTATATCAAATGAATTAAAACATAAATTTCAAACAGTCATTTTATTGTTTAACCATTTTCTTAATTTTTCTAACAGAAAAATGTTTCCCTGGGCCTAAATTTTGAATTGTTCTAAAATCTGATATATGTACATTGTATATTGTAGTTTCTCACCCTTTGTGCTTTAGAAATAACTTATTGATTGTTAGCCAGATCAAATATAAATTTAGTAAAACATTTTAGGGAACTTTCAATTATTCTTCTTTTTTATCATAAAAGTAAATATACACTGTTTAAGCTTTTAACATCCCTTAATTTCAGCTAAATGGTCAAAACACAATTAAAATTGTAAATTGGTAGCATATTTGCATAAATAATTTTAGGAAAATATGTGGTTTGGTTAAAACACGTGTAGTCCAGAACATAGTTGTAATCAAGCCCACTTTTTGTGCCCTCATTTTTTTTCTCAGACTTTAATAACTTTAATGCATTTAATGGAGATTAATTCCCAAAGCGGCTACACGGTAAATACACAACCTATAACAAGAGTGGATTACTGTCAGCTGCCTTCCTCCTTATCTGTGTTTTATCCACATCTGCCAGCCTGAAGATAAGAGCTGTCATTTCCACCATTTTTTGGGGTCTTGACACCACCTGTCTGTTGGGAGCGGTTTGTGGGATGAGTATTACTTCATCCACTGATTCACACACACTGTGTTTACTTTCTTGCAGTCTCAGTTTAACAGCCTTAGCTGCTTGTTAAAATTTCTACTTTTTTGAAAAGAAAATCAAGTCATTAAATTTGAGTAGTTTTATTTACAAAAAAATCAACAGAGTATGTAGTAATGATGCTAATCTGGGGATTAGGCTTTTTGTTAAAAACTAATATTTAGATCACAGTTTGTTTTTTATTAGTCACAGCTGAAAACAGGAGATGATTATATTTTTGCACGTATGAGTGTGTGTTTTTGTGGGTCTGTCTTTCATCACTGTGTAAATATTAATTGAACTTGCAGGAAGTAATCACTGGATGAACATTTACAATTGATTAGCTTTTGGAGTCAATCCAATTCAAGATCACAGCTAGTTGACTTTAGGCAACCTACAAATGGCTCCAACTTAGTCAGTTTAACAAATCTTGAGCTACAATTTGAGGTAGTCGCTGCCCTCTGTACAAATCTCATGATTTCCTGATGTAGTCATGTTGTCCTGTAACTAGTGGTTTGCCGGTTGGAATCACAGCTCCATCCATCTCAGTTGTTGTGTCTTTGGGCAAGACATTTCACTCGCCGTGCCTGCTGGAGGTGGTCCGAGGGTCTGGTGGTGCTGTTGCAAAGAAGCTTTGCTTCACCCAGCCTATCCTCAAGGCAGCTGTGGCTACAATGTAGCTTAACGCCATCAGTGTGTGAATGTGTTTATGAATGGGTGAGAGATTGAAACACTTTGGAGACCTTGGACTTGATAAAGCACTATACAAGTTCAGGCCATTTATCATTTTACAGAACTGAAATATGTGTGCACATGCATCGCTGGTGTCACTCATTTGTATGCATGCTGTATTACACACAATCTTAATTTAAATATTTGTGGCTCATGTTGATCTGCTTCTGATGGTTTAATTGATAATTAATTTGTAACTTTTAGTAATTCATTAATTTTTATTATGTATTTTGTATACTGACTGTTAGTACCTGTTACTGTTATTGTTGTTGTTTTGGTATCTGTCTATCCCCTCCCACTCCCTCCTGTCCTTTCCTTTTGTGTCCCCCTCAGCCTTCGCTGTCCGGTGACTTCATACAATAAAGTCATCAACAGGAGGATTATTTCAAACGCTCCTGTTGTAGAATAAAACTGTCAAGGCATTGGAAAAGTTTTCAGTTTAATCTCACTGAATGCATATTTGCCAGACAGGACAGGTGGGAAAAATAAATAAATAAATAAATAAATAAATAAATAAATAAATAAATAAATAAATAAATAAATAAATAAATAAATAANNNTAAATAAATAAATAAATAAATAAATAAATAAATAAATAAATAAATAAATAAATAAATAAATAAATAAATAAATAATCAGCATCACACCCCATGTATGATCTGCCTCATTTGACTTTGTCTCAGTTGATTTTCAGGTGCCAACTATTTCTGTTGCTCAGTGTTTAACAGCTGATGGTGAGGTGGTCTCATCCTGGACAAATAACTCCTTTAAAGCAGGTCTGGGATCAGGCTCTCCTGAGCGGCAGCTCCAGCTTGTTGGACAAAGCAGTTAGCACCTGGTTGAACTTGGAGAACCTCAGACCCTGGTTCTCATCAGCTCTTTTGCTGCCCCACAGCAGCCTCATCTGGAAACCAATCAGGAAGATCTCTCTGATCTCAGCCTGCTCCTGGAAACCTGAAAGTCCACATTTTATGAGCAGAATCAGTGTCAAATTTACCAATTCATAACTCCTCCATACCTCAGAATAAAATTATCTAAAACTCAGGCATAAAAGAAAAAAAATGTGCAAACTTCCTTCATTAATCAGTGAAAAAAACTTTTTATATTTTCATTAGAAATACTCAGACATTTTACTATTTCAATATTAAACAAAGATGGACTTGTGACCTGTCCAGGGTGTACCCCACCCATCACACTGTGACTGTTGAATATGAGCACAAGTGACCCTGAAAGGAAGAAGCGGGTGAAGAAAAAAGGATGGATGGATATTAAACAAGTATTATTTGCCCTGCTCCTACTCCACCAAGTTGTAAGTGCAATAACTAAAATACTGTCAACTGCTTTTTTTAGTTTTATTGGCCAGCAGATTTGGTGAGTGCAGTGTTTTTTGCCTGTATGGTCTAACCTTTAGTTCCTGTTGTTGTATTTCTGCAGCTGTTCCAGGCATATTAAAATTACAGGGAAGAGAGGTGTCTACAATTTCAGCTCCTGACAAGACAAAGCAGATGTAAATTCAAGCAAGAAGAAGAAGCAGAAGTAGTGAGATTAAGTCAAGTTCAAACGGGTCATGTTATAAGCCTCTCAGGAGAGGAGTGATATGGAGGGATTATCTAATGAAATGCGAAAAGCTAATCAAAAGAGTGAACAGGAGACTTTGAAGCAGGACTTTTAAAAAGTGAATGATTGGCTATAATTTATGAATGAAAGAAGGATACGACGCCACTCTTTATTTAATCTATATACAGCTAACCCTTTCGCTATTCTCGGAACATCCAAATGTTTGCTTTATCAAAGCAACTGCATCTTGAAGACATGGGATGGTGTCCATTAATGTTGGTGCAGTAACACACCTCCATGGCACAAGTGTTAGATGCTGATGTTGTACATTCGAAAATAATGGCGAAATGCACCTTTTCACATTCCAAACAGGAAAGCAATTTATTATATCACTTAGGTGCAGGTGGTGTTTTTGACCGTGTTTGAGGCAGAGCTCTTTGTATTCTGGCTAACGCAACGAGCCATTTTCTAGTGATCCGCATTCAAGATTTTATGGTCCCTCATGTCAGACTGTCCCTGGCTGTGCTCAGTTTTGCATAGACAGCATCTAAGAGAGAACGACATCACTTTGGAAAGTGCGTTTGAAGAAATGAGGTTGTATTCGTTCAATCGAATGCTCGAGGGAAGGGCGGCATTTCAACCTAATTTCATGCACACAACGGGCTGTGAAGCTGCTCGGCTTTAGAGCTGCTGTAAAGGCAAAGGTTGGACACACTAAACATGAACTTTGTAAATTGAACTCTATATGAAATTTGCTGATAAATGAAAAATTCATATGACAATGTGGTTGACAGAATCCCTGCTTTCCCTTTAAGTGTCTGAGAAACCTCAAAACATGTTTTATATATATTTTTTCATTTACATATAAACAGCACAAAAAAAGGAAAACTGTGATTTAAAGAAAGACATTTTAGAGCACACCTTGCAGCAGACCAGCTGGCAGTCATGCAGTCTTAAAGTCAATACTTCATCACAGTTTTCTCTCTGCAGACCCAGGGAATGATTAATGTGCTTCATAATCTCTTGAAAAATAATTTTCAGGTTTTTTTTTTGAATGAAGTGGAAATGTATTTTATGCTGCCGTGCCTACATTTACTGAAATGAAATCATTTGAAGCAAGCGTGCAAAACACCATTCTAAATAGTGTCTACATTTAAGCCTGAAGGCAATTCCAAATTAACTCCAGTTGTAATAAAATGTTTTTTTAAGCAGTTTATTTAAGCAATGTTGATATGAAGCTCTGTGCCGTGTGCCTCGCTAAAATACGAGAATCTGAACTCCATGGAACCCAATGCAGATTTGCAGGATCACGTATTTTAATTTGTGTTTTTGTGCTGCTGGCAGCAGCAGTCAACCCAAAAAAAGCTGCAGTATTTAGCCATCTTTAATCAGCAACCTAAGAGTTAGCATTACACTGCAAGTACATTTGTATATAAATATGTGTTTATCTTGTTTCTTCAAATAACTTTAGAACCGTGTAACAAATATGTGTTGTCCAATCAGATCTCATCTTACATGCAGAGATAAGACTTGCAGGCTTGTGGTAAGCAGAAATGTGCATCTGTGTGGCAAAGCAGTCTATTTAAATGAAGTATATTAGTATTTTTTTTTTTTACTTTAGGACCGTTTCGATAAGAACAAACAGGTGTATATTTTGGCTCTCTCACACACACACACACACACACACACACACACACACACACACACACACACACACACACACACACACACA
>JAVKLF010000100.1:10877760-10889265 GCA_034783495.1 Millerichthys robustus
CAGTTCGTTTGTTATAAGTATTTCTGAAATTGATTTATTTATTATTTAAAATTTGTTAATTTGTCTGAAATAAATTTATTTCATTCATTCATTCATTCAATCCCAGACCCAGACCAGTGGTCATTTCATATGTGGCGGTAGTTTCAGAGCAACTGAGACATTTATTTTCTAAACATGACATCCGAGTTGCTTTCAAATCCCAAAACACATTATGGCAAAAACTAATTCACCCCAAGGATTCGATCCCTGGTACAAACAGAGTAATGTTGTGTATGTTGTTAAGTGTGTTGTGCTTCTTTTCTGCTGTCACATATAAATAAACACACAAAGTGGGGTGTGTATTCAAACACCAAACTTATATACTGTTGCACACTGTACTGATATATGGTAGATTGGATGTTAATATGTTAAACATTAGCAGTTAAGCTTGAGCTTTGTTAATTTTGTGTTTAATTGGCTTTTTATTGTTAGCAAAACTAATGAAATTGTGAAGCAATACAGTTTGTTTGTTCCTCAAGCATCATTTTTCGTCAGGTACTCACTTTCCTCTTTGTGTCCAAATGTACATGTATGGAGCCTGGTGACAGAGTCTCCCTTTTATGATAATCAAATACTGGTGACAAAACAGACGATACTATTGATGCATTGATGCCATTAAATATTTCAAAATTAAAGACAATCCCCGAACTTCTAATCTGATGATGTGCCTCTTGGGGTTTTTTTTTTTTTGTTCACACTAAAATCAAAAACTAAATACAACACATTTTGCATTAAGACACTAATGATTTTGGAAATTTGTACATAAAGTTTCCTAAAACTCTAGACTGGATTCTTATGACTTCTTTTTGAATTTCTTTCCCTGTCACCTAGTGGGCTTTGTACATACAGATTACATAGTCCGTAGAAATTAGTGTCAAGATGTTTGGTGTTTCTTCTCTAAATGTGGTAGCCCTCTGGTGAACTCACATGTTCTGTGGACCCCACTTTCTATGAAAGTGACAGATTTGATAGACTTCAGCCATCATTTCAACAAAAATCAGGTTAAAGAGAGTTTTAAATTTTTATTCCAACTTTTATTATACGCTAACATATCAACAGGAGGTAAACATTAGCTGACATGAGAGTAGAAGAGAAATAAAATTTTAAAAAACAACCAAGGGGGGGATTTAAATGATCTGCTTGTGGCCTGGATGATTTTATGTAAAACTGTATGAATAATAAACTAAATGGTTTCAATCCATGCGCTGTAAACGCCTTTGCCTGTTGTGATCAAATAACATAATTAAAATAATCCACTTAATGTTGCGCCTTTTCATTATTCATAGAAACTTATTTGGGTCTTGTCGTTTCATGATTTGTCATGTGACATGACGTTAATGTGGCATTTCTTTAATGTATTTTTAACATTTTTTTCCAATCACATAAACAGCATAAAAAAACAAAACCAAAATCTTACAAATATTCATTAATGGACCAGAGATGGTGAAAAAATATGGTATTTGGTGAGATCAATGTATAAACATGATTTCTAAAATTTGGAACATATTGGTAGTGAGTCGTGTTTTTAACTGTATCCAGGTTTGCCTAAATATGGTCCAGTAACCAAAACATTGTGGCAACAAATCTTATTGTTTATTTCACAAGTTTACATGAGCATTGTTTTATTCAAATTTGTTTTAAACAAATTAGCAAGAATACACCAGAAGAAAATAAGGAGGACTGCAAGCTAGTAGAGTCTAATGTGGCATGCAAAGGTGCATGCAAAAGCTCAAAACAGTACATAACTAATAAAGCAAAAAAGTAAATGAATGCAATAAAATTAATCAAGAGCAATAAAAATGATAATTAATAAAAGTAAATCGCTGAACAGTCTTGCATGAGTACAAAGAAATTAAAACAAACATAGGCCTAAAGCTAAAAAAATGTCTTGATTAAATTAGTACTCTTTTTTTCTTCTATTTGTAGAAAAAAGTGAAAAGAAAAGTAAATAGCCCCATAAAGTTTTAATACCTCAAAAGATTCAATCTGTTGAGATAAATGAGCTTGCCATGCTTTGTTTACTCATTATTAGTATAGTCTGGTCTCGAAAAATTCATTACAAAGACCGACAACTTTAATCTTGTCCAAACAATCAGAAGCAACAGGCTCCTCAAAGCAGCTGTCTAGAGTTCTGAAATTAATTTGATTTATTTCAAACAAAGCAGGACATGGCCTTGCATTGTGCTTGTTTCCTAAAGGGTTTTAAGAAATTGCAGCAGTTAAAGAAAAACGAAGACTAAAATTGAATCTGGAAGACTAAAAACAACACAAGACAAAAGTTCTTGTCAATTTTAATTTCCCAATTTTTCTGCTAAAGATCTTGAAGATTTTGCCAACTTGAGAGTTATTGGTTTTATTTCTACGGGATATCCATCCATCCATTATCTTACCCCATTTCTTCCTTTCAGGGTCACGGGGGTCACTGGCATCCTGGACAGGATATTGTTTACCAAAACTGACCAAAAACCTAATGTTATTTACCTAAACAAAAAATAAAGGCTTTCAAAATATTTCCTATGTGTTTTTATACCCACATTTTCAAGAATACTTGTATGCATTTTCCACCCCATATATTGAATCTACATTGTGATCAAGCTAATGTTTTATTAAAACATAACATATTCTATGTAAAACTGCTACAACAATCACATCAAATACAAAAATTAATGATGTCACACAAATGGAAAACATAGGACAAAAATGTGATTCCTGTAGAATAAAACAGGAAATAAAGTTCAAATCAATCTTGTTTCTGTTCAGGTCAAAAATGATTGAAAATGTGAAAAGCTGGCTTTAAACACAAAAGTCTGTTGCGGACAACTACCAGTTTTATTTTGTTTGGTTTTGAGGGAGTCAGCACAATGTCTGCTTTCATCTTTTTTATGTGCTGAATACTGAATGGAGAAAAAAATGAAAAGGGAGGGCCAAAGCCTTGTACAGACTGAAGTAAATTAGGAAGAAGAGCAGCGATGGGAGGCAGAGTGAACCGGGGAGGCTGATAGTGCCTTATCTCAGAGCAGTAAAGGCTATTTGGACCACAGATTCTGACACTGACAATAATCCCATACCATTTCAGGTTTTAGCCATGAAACTTTATAATTCACTTTAATATTTTATTTTTTTGCATATAAACCGAGGTTGCAGTTTCTGCCGTGAACTGTTTAATGAAATTATAATTGATTTTATCGATCTGACCTCCACATGTACAGGCTTCCCTCAGTTACTGTGGACAAAGTTGCATTTTGTGGTTCAGGCTGTAAAACATTTTGCAAATAATGAGATTTTTATAGATTTTTTGATGAGCATGAGTGCCTGATTACATGAAGAATTTACAATTGTAACAGTAAAACATTGTTTTCAGCATGTCCCAATGTAGAGCTGAAATTCTAGGTTCATTTTCTCCTAAGAGTGTTGATGGTTAATAAGACCCTGTACATGGGTTTAAGACCACATTGTGTTCTACAACATCTATTAGAATGTAGGTGGATTGAGGCAAATTTGGAAAACATTCTATAGCGTTAAAGCGGTCATGATGCTGCAACTCTTATAGAACTCAATAAATATGTCCCAGATATGCCCTCCTGCAAAAAATAGACACTCCATGTCCTCCGTACCACTGACGCACAGGATAATTCCATATGTCACACTTAGCTCAATGATGATGACGTCAGCACAAGGTCATGTGTGGCTAATCCTTCTTCAAATTCTGAACTTCTAAGCCACACCAGTGCTAGTTGGCCACATGTTATGGTTATCCTACCACTGGCACTGTCGTGCTCCACACAGACACAGAATTCCCAACTATCATGTCAAGAACAAAAGTTTTACCCATACTCAGTACCACTGTATATCCATCAACCATTCTCCATCCATCTTTCACCTGCTTTTACAATTGCAATCACGTTCAGTCATGCATACAACAGAGCCCATTGTGTTGTTAGTGCCTACCTTAAAGACCTTGCCAGGAGCCTGCAAAGACCATCCATGCTTTAGATCATTTTTATGTTATAGCAGGGCCCTCATCCAGTGTAAACAGGACTGACTTTGACTTGTTGTGTGCATTGTCCAGTGATGTCAGTGCACTGTTACTGTCTTTGTGTAATAAGAGCTCTTTGCAGGATTTGAATTTTCTATTGTTCCAACTCTCATGTGTGACATTTACAGAAAAACAAAGTTAGATACTGATAAAAGAAACTGAACTAAAGTGATACTTCACATTAAACGCATGTTAACAAAAAATAAAACTTTGGGCAAGTGCTAAACAATTCAAAGTTGTATTTTTCTCTGTGCAAAGGATTACTTAATCTGATCGTCTTTTGGGCTGTTCTGTTCTATTTATCAGTAATTATTTTATTAGCCATGTCATTGATCATAAAGCAGATAGAAAAGTTCACAACTAGACAGAAGTCATCATGTAAAAGTATACAAGTGTCATATCAGCTAATAGCACCTTTTCACAGCAATATGTCAATATGTCGTTTCTAAGAAGAATTTGTTTCATTAGCCTGAATAACAGTGAAAAAGAAGACCCTCATTTGTTTGCCTCACCATATTGGATGAAGCCCTTTTCTCCATCCTTTGTGCACTGACTGATGTCACAGATGATGTATGAACTAGTGACAACTATTTGACAGAACATTGCTTCAATAAACCTCAGACTATCTCCTTATTTAACATGAAATTGCATTAAATAAGGAACGTTAACAGAAAATTAAAACCCCATTAAAGTGCTCTAAAAATGAAGGGCTTGTCATTTATTGTTCTTTGCACAGATGATCTATTCATCTATAAAAAGTCTTTAATGCATCAGCAGTAATTACATTCAAACTTCACTCTAAGTTTCTGGCTCCAGTCTGTCATTATTTATGTCATCGGTTCTTGCTTTTTGACTTTAAAATGAATTTACAGTCCAACACTCTGCACAGCTGGCCCTCTACATTATTAAGGGAAAGTGGGGGGGGGGGGGAATCCTAGAGTGGAAAAGTTTTTTGCTTTTAATTAGTCTGTTCTGATTTGAGACCAGAGAGCTAGACATCACTAATTCAAGACTAAAGTAATGCCTCATATGTAAAATAAGTGTAACACATTTATAACATGAAACTTTTTATGAATAAAGTTATTTTATTTTTAACCAACAGAATTTTTTATCCTAACCTTCACAACTCACTACACGATTGCCTCCCTGTACATGAATACCTTTCAAATCAGCTCAGTCCGTCTGTTCATGTGCCTATCTGCCCTTCCTCAGACCGTTTGCATATGCTCGCACCCACACACTTTTTTGCATCAGCAATGAGATCCAGAGATCACACATAAGAGGCTCTCCACGCCCCCTCATCCCTAATATCATCTCGATCTGTCTCCACTTGATTTTAGTATTCAGTTTCTGGCAGCGAGGAAATTCGCTCTGAGACTAGGCTGATGTCAGAGACTCTGCGGTGGTTTACTTCTTTTCTTTTTCTTTTTTTAAACCACAGAAGCCCATTAAGTCATACATTTATTACTCGTGACAGACTGAGGAGGAGCAGGAGGAGGCAGTAACAGATGAGGCGTTCAAAAGTTACATTTTCATCTGAAGAAAACCTAGTGAAAAGGAAAGAAAAAGTCTGCTTTCCATCTTGGCTGATATGTTCTGATTTTTAATATTATTTCTACTGGACTGACTGGGCTGGACCTAGAAAGTAAATTTTTGTTAAAACATGATCAACCTCATTTTCTCACACCCCAACCCCCTCCTAAAACATGTCACATAAATAATTAAATATTAGGTTGCAGTGGTGCTTGACACAAATTGTCTGTCATGTTAACTATTAACTCATCATTTTAATACTTTAGTACTTGTATTGTATACTTTTGAGGTGCTGGAACTTAAACAGTTTGTTCAGATCTTTTTAAGAGATCTTTTTTAAACATTACAAACAAATGGTTACTTGCACAGCAAATATAGCAATATTAAATTAAAGCTATTGGTGTTGAGTTAACATTAAACAGTGTCAAATCAAAACTAAACAATGTTATTTAACACTGATAGTGTCAAATCTGCACCAAAAGTGAACTTAACACTGCCATATGTGCTGTGTGTTGTATAGATAGCACTTTGAACAGCCTCAGTTTGAATAATTAGTGTTTAATTCTCTCCAAGTTTACACGCTAGCTTGTAACAGCAAGCCAAGACCATAGGTCGCTGTCATCTTACAAAAAAATAATAAAATAATAAAAATAACAATAATATCTTACAAATTTTCACATTTTTTAATGTAAAAACTTATAAATAAACCATAACAACACCAATAAGTTAGCATCACATATTTACATAAAGTTCTGTGGTTGCCTGCAAACTCAAACAGTTAGCTGTAGCACTTTCTGCATAGCCAAGCAGTACATCTGGTACAAATTAGTGATGTTAGGTACCACCAATTTCTTTTCCGGTTCTGATACTGTGTAAAACTGGTATACTGATCCAAACCTGAAACTTTGTGCAAATACACCTAATGTGTCTGGGAAATCTAAATAAAGCAGTGCATTTGAAATCATTACTTCATAAAGACACCACACCAGAGTAATTTATTTATTCATTTTAAACTCAGAAGTATATTGATGAACGTCCTCATTAACATTACAGCCAAGCTGACAAAAATACAGATAAAAACAATTCAGGACAATTATACATAAATTGGAAAATGGTGTTTTAAAGTGAGAGTAAAGTATACAAAAATGTGTGTTAAGAGTTTTCCACACTACAGAAAATTTGTTTAATTAAAAAACACAGCCAAGTGTATAAAATTAGGTTTTTTTAAAAAAAATGAAAAGACTTCCACTTTAGCTTTATTTCGGACTTATTAATCAGTGATCAGTGACTCCGCAGAACGTGTTAATGCGCTACTCCAGTGTAACACTGCCGGGGAAGGCCTCGCCTCAAATCCCAACTATCTCCTGGTCGTCAGTAAAACTATCTGTAGTAAAGTGAGCGTTGCAAAGGCGAGAGTTGTTGGTCATGTCTCCGTAGTGGCTCCTCTTTACAAAATTTAGGCAGCGATCTCTTTATAAGGCATAAATGGTTAGCTAGCTAGCAGCAAGCTATCGTTAGCTCTATCTGAAGTTAACAAAGTTTTGACTTTAGAATAGAGTTCAGAGCATGAAGCTCTTGTGAGTATCAATAATGAAATAGTAATACCACCAATACATCACTAGTAGGGATAATATATTTCTCATGGAATAAGCATGAGACAGATTGTTTTATGCACATGAACTGTCAACGTACGTGAAATGCTCTCAAACTTAAAATCTTCTAAACGCTATTGTTTCTACACTGCTGGTATCACATTAGTTGGTACTGTATAATGCTAAGCAGATAAATAATTCAGACCCAAAAAAACAAACAGTGGTGTTTGTATTTTTCCAGCCTGTTTTCTGAAAAAAAAAGAAAAAAACATCTCCTGCTCTCCAGTTGTGACAGCTGTCTCGCTCCAGAAGTTGCCTTCTCTTCCTGTGTGTCAATGAGATCTTCAGATATTAGACCAGCACACACACCTATAAATCTTTTAGCTTCTCAAATTTGAGCCACACAGATTAGGCATGCAAAGCTGGAATAATTGGGAGATGTTCCAGCATCTGAAACAAAACCACACCGCCTGCTAGTGTTAATGACTAAACAGTTGTTCTTTGTGTACAAAGTCAATGACAGCACATATGGCCTTAGCTTCAGAAAGGTTAATAGTGTTGATAATCCTTTATTAATTGACTTTTATTCTTGTCATTGTGTCTTAAGTTGCTGAACAGGGATTGACTCATCACTGAGTTAGAAACTACATTAATGTCATCTGTTTTTGCTAATCTGCTGTAAGTTGCCAAAGAGAGATTTTTGGTTTTGAAAATGACAGTGATGCAGCAAGATAAACACAAAATCCTTGACATAAATAAAAACAAACAAAGTAACTCCATTAACCAAAAAAAAAAAAAAACATTGCAAACCAAATGTCCATTTTTTGGCACTGCCAGATTGTAGCCTACTTTCAAAAGCAAGATATAAATTATTTCTAACTGCTTCACAGAATTCCACTATAAACAGTCTGAACAATTGCTTTAGGATTTTATCTCTGATTAAAGCTATGGTTGGTAATGTTGGAGACCTAGAAAGATTTGAAAGAGGCAGCTCCACCACTCCCCCCGTCAATGCTCCGTTCAAAGCCACGCATCCACCCCAAACTTGAACATGCATCTGACCAGAACTCAGTTGCTGAAATTAGCTTCCTTTACAAAATGCCTTTTGGACACTTCCCTGTGGACGTTTTCTGTCCCACTGGAAAGAAACCTTGGGGCAAACTCAGAACGCACTGGAGGGTTTATATATCCTGTCTAGCCTGAGAATGCATTGTGATGTTTTATTTTACTTTGTCTTCAGTTCACAAAAAGGATTGGATTCTTGATTTTATATTTATTGTTCTTGTCTTTTTCTTTCTTGTTTTGTTTAAAGTTTATGTATGCATCATGTTTCCCGTATCTGCTGTAAATCTGTTGCATCTTTAGAGCGTCACACGCAGGCCTGGTATAGTTACAGCATTTTTGATTGTTTTCTGTATTTTTGTGTGGTTGTAAACATTTTCAGAATTAATTTTCAAAACCATGAATAAAAAACTAATTAGAGGGGAAAATGGGTTTATGACAAGACTTAAAGCAGTGTTCCTCATTTCTTGTTTTCCAGAGTCATTATCCTGCATGTTTTAGATGTTTTCCTGCTCTTCATCAGGTCTTCAAGTCCTGTGGAAGCCTATTGATCACTCACTCCTTCCTGTCAGGTGTGTTGAAGCAGAGAAACACCTATGACATGCGAGTTAGTGGCTCTCTAGGACCACGATTAAGGACCACTGGCTTAAAGCATCTGAAGTTTTTACTTTGGCTTTCCACCCACGCTTTAACTCTAAGTCTAACTCTAGATTTGATCTTTGACTTTTTCTGAACAGCTTAAAGCATGTTAAACCTGACCTGAACTCCTAAACTGACTTCTGTGAATTATAGTTCTCACTTCTTTTGGGCCAGAGGTCAGCTCAAAAATATCTGCGAAATAAAGACTCTAGAGTAGTCATTTTATCAATAGGTTGACATTAGTGCCCTTTATTTATCCAATGGCCTGAGCTATTCTTACTTTTTGGAGTCAGCCGTACAGGCTGATCCATCATGATCCATACTCAATCAGATGCTCCATCACTGATCAAGGTTGATTATCATCCACAACCAAAAGTAAAGGGGATGTTTCTGCCTGAGTGTGGGTGTGCCTAAATTTGTTTTGTAGCATTGCCAAAATGTTTCAGATACCAGTATATCAGTGTCCATTTATTGGTAAAAAAAAAATCTCAGCCCAATAGATGGACCTTAATGAAAATTTCAAAGAAGATTCATTAGATCTACATCTACAGTTGATCAGCCTGAGAGCAATTCTTCAAATTGGAGGCCTGAACCATGCACAGAAACCCAATCCAGCTGTCAGTTGAAAGTTTATTTTCAGATCTAAAAAAAACATCATTTCACTCTGGAGACTTAAAGCAAATTTAAAAACATTAAAAACAAGAAAGTGAGTTATCTTACTGTTTAAAGTAAATGATTACAAATGGATCATAAAGTATAAAATAAGTTTATATCTAAAATTTATTTATTCAGCCAGAAAATTCCTAAGAAACCTTTGGAATCAACCCAATTCAAGATGGCTCCTGCAGCCATCCAAACTTAGAAAGCAAAAAAAAATATGGATAAAATGGATGTGGTAGTAGCCTAAAGTCATTTATAAATATACTCTGAATGTGACATCTTGTGACATTTCATAACATTGCACGTAACACTATTTTCACGATTTGACTAAAACCATCTACAACTTAATTTTTTCTTATCGTACACTGAAAACTATAAACAAACAGCAGCTGGTGATAGACATTTTTCTTTGGGCTTTAATTATATCACTACACACTCAAGAACTTGTTTTTGTTAAAGCATGCAATAAGCAAATGTTGATGGTATAGCGAAACCTGTTTAGTATGTCTGAACTTGACCTCAGTATAAATTGTGAGTGTAATGGCTTTCAGTGGAAGCAGTTGCCCATTTAATGTGCCTTTTAGAAGCTTGAACAGTCCTGAGTGTTATTGGAGGCAGAGGGGAAATGTGAAGAACTCATAAGGTTTTAAATCGAGGGCAGGGTGCAAGAAAGATTAGAGGAAAAACGGAGTAGGAGAAAGCGGGGGAGGGAAAAAGGGGAGGACTTTGTAGTTTGTCTGTGACAGAAAGAGAGGAAAAAGTAAAAAAAAATTATATATGATTCAAGAGCGAGCTGGATGAGAGAAGCCAGCAGGGAGCCTTCAGAGGGGCAGAAAGGCTGAGATGATTATGGTAAATGATAGGCAGCTGCAGGGCTTGGATGAGCTGTAATGATGAACGATACATAATCTGAAGCACATGAAAATCGTGAGGCCGGATGATTGACAGATGGGCCAATTGGTGGATGACGAGTGGGGAGGACGGGCTACTAGTCATGACTAAGTCAGAGTCCATCATTGCAGTTGCCAATGTATTTGTCAGAGATAAATCTGTGCGCTCCGTGTGACAGAAGACGCCAGCTGTGTGCGTTGAATAAAGAGTGATGGAGGACACCGGCTCTCTAAAGTCCCCACAGGAGAACATTTCAGGTTCACAGTGGGAAAAAGTATGATGACAAACATTTTCTCAGTAACCACCAGTTGTTTTAGAAAATTGTGCACTAAACACAAGGGAAATATGAGCGAAGTTATGAGTACTTACAGTAACGGAATGCTTTCAGAGTCCTTACATTAAACAGCAACTGGATGAGACTATAATAAATGACAGTTAAGAGATTAATGGAAGCACTTCAGTACTGATGGACCCAAGAAAGCCTGTTTGAACATGTTTAAGAATCTTTTATGCTAATTTGACCTACCAGACACAGAGCGTATGTATGTAGTTTATGTGGCATTCATAAGTGAATTAAAAGCTTTGATTTCCATTGAGTGCACATTGGGATCACTAAAGTTTCTCTGTCTCTCAGCAGAATTTCATTAAAGCTACAAAATTAAACTATATGAAAGTGGAGTAAAGGTATAGCCATTCAGTTCATTTATTTTTTCCTTTTTTGTTTCCTTTTTTATGGATTTAATGTTGACTGATTCAGTAACTTGAGTCAAACTCTTTATGTTATACAAAAAAAAAATAATTGTTATGCAATAAAAAATTGTGTGTTAGTGGGCTAATATACAGCTGTGGACCAAGGTCTATATCCACGTATTATGGACATAAATGTTTTATTAATTTTATTAGAACTCTACCTTTTCCACACTACAACTTCAATGATTTTTAAAAACAATAACTGGGTGGACAAGTTTGAACTTACTGTCGATTTCACACACACACACACACACACACACACACACACACACACACACACACACACACACACACACACACACA
>JAVKLF010000100.1:10929766-10948705 GCA_034783495.1 Millerichthys robustus
GTGTGTGTGTGTGTGTGTGTGTGTGTGTGTGTGTGTGTGTGTGTGTGTGTGTGTGTGTGTGTGTGTGTGTGTTTGAATCTCTTTCCCTAATTTGGTAGTTACAGTATTAGGCTATATATCCAGAAGTCACTTTTATTTGCTTGGAAACATTGCTTAAAATCCACGCTGGGCTTTAAATTGGAAATGCAGTGGGAAACAAACAAAACAAACAAACAAACAAAAAAAAAAAACAACCCAAAACAGCCATCTAATAGTCATGAAAAGACTTTCAGATTTAGTGTGCTGATGATAAAACGTGACAGAATCGCACAGAATCGGTATCGTACACCTCTACAGGATGCATTTTCAACCTGACCCAGAAATTAAATTTTTTTAATTATCCTCACCAGGGATGTCTTACAACTTTATAAGCAACAATTAGCTTATTTCTTATCCCTTTTTAATATAGTGTGCACAATGTCTGTTTTGTTTGTTAATATATTTTGTGCACAAAGTAAAATAACCCAAAAAGGCCAACACTTTTAAAAATTATTTCTGTGTAGCCATTTGGGGAAAAAGATCCATTAAGCCACCATTTAGGCTAATTTTACATTACATGGTGGCTAATTTGAACAAAAATTGTAATAATTAATTATCTACAAGTGTGCAATCGGCATGCTCAAAAAAATAATAAATTCAAGGGGAAGACGATATAATAATCAGAGGTGGGGTTAAAGGTGAGCACATAGTGGCTGGCGAGTTAAACTGGGCACAGATCGGTCAGTTGAAATATATGCCTGCATATACAAATAAATAAATAAATAAATAAATAAATAAATAAATAAATAAATAAATAAATAAAATAAAAAAGAACAGAACAGAACACAAAACCCGGTGAAACTGCCCTGAGAGCTGATCGCTTTTTCTCTCTCCCCCCCTCCGGTAAGTAGATCCGGACCTGTGCAACGCGGAGAGATATCAGTCAGATCCCGTGTGGGAGAGAAAGCAGAGGGGGGAAGAAAAGCAGAGCCTTCCTACTGCTGGCAGATGAAGTAACGGGAGAGGAGAGACATCCACGTATTACCATGCGGAGATTTGGACTACATAAACTTTATGCAAAACCACCCAAACTACGCGATTAATAATAAAAATTGAGGTATGTTCCTTTTGTAATCTCGCATGTTTATTTTAATGGCAAGCCAGATGCGTCGGCATCTTTGTAACTAAAACGGGATAAAAAGTTCGGCGTGGACGGCTGCCTATTGTGAGCTGGAAGAGAAACCGACGGCTGCTGCGTGCTTCACCTCCTCTTCAGAGAAGTTTGCTCTGAACCGAACTAACGACTGAACCTCACTTTCGACAACTAATACGTGAACACCGTTCTAGAGCAGGTTTGAGCGTTGTTTTATCACGAGTTGGAAAGGTGCGGAAAGGTCTTTTCGAGCAAATCTCTGCCCAGCGCACGGCTGCCTTCATTTCACGGACTGAACGGGTGTAGTTGGGGGATGGGGTTAGAAATGAAAAGTCTCCACAGGCATCTAACTTATTTAACGAAATGGGTAGTTTTTTTTCCCCTAAGGAAAAAAAAAAGTCTGTATACAATCTGTAAAGAAAGACTTTTCAACATTTTACCTTGTTTCCACTAAAACGAGCTACAAGTTGCACAGTGTGGATTGTTTTTCTCATTACAATGGTGTCCACGAGCAGATGGTTTTTTATGTACCTGCAGGCACTAGTTTCAGATTTAAGATGGCTCGCTCCTAACTGTGTCACTTATTAACCGTACATGAAACATTGATAACTAAACCCTCCTGAGGTCATTTTGACACGCCAAAAGTAAATAGCGCAGGTTTTATCGGACGCATTATTGCGCAGACAGAGCAATGTCTTTTTATTGGTCTTTGTGTGGATTGCTTGCGCAGATGCTGTGGCTGCTGTAAATGATTCAGTTATTATAAATCAGTTCTAAAGCCACTACACAGCTTTTTCTTTGGTCTTCAGCAGCGCTTTGCTTTTGAATTGCTGCTTTCAATTTTGTGTAAGTTAGGGATTACTGTTTTCCTCATATGGGAAAATACACAATGTTGTTCAGTAGGGAGATGAAAGATCTGCTCCCAGTGCCAGTATTTTGAACTCATTGAGGTCACATATGTGGAAATTGGCTTTCACTATTGAAAAGTGCACATCGTTGGCATCTGGCACTGTGCAGACATGGGACCAGTGCCAGCTCAGATCCTGTTAGCTGGTTGGCTGATCTGCTTCATCTTACTTCCACATTAATAAGACTAATTTTTAAAGTAATTTTTAAATTGAAATTTAAGTTGACGATGTTAATTCAAAATGTTTAAATGGATTTTTTTTTGTTTCCAGGTGGCACTGTGAAGATCACGGTACAATAATGGGGAAGTGTTTGAAGCCGCTGCTTGTTCTGTTCCTGCAATTTTTTTGCAGCTGCACAGGCAGCCAAAGGGTGGTGAGAGCCGCCTCCATGCAGTTCACCCACTCAGTTTACAATGCCACCATATATGAAAACTCCGCTGCTAAGACGTATTTAGAGAGCCACACAAAGATGGGAATCTACATCACAGACCCGACATGGGAAATACGGTACAAAATCATCTCTGGAGATAATGAGAACTTATTCAAAGCAGAGGACTACCTGGTGGGAGATTTCAGTTTTTTGCGAATAAGGACCAAAGGAGGCAGCACTGCCATTCTGAACCGGGAGGTTAAAGACCACTATATCCTCACTGTCAAAGCCTCAGAAAGGAGCACAAATTTAGAGTGTCGCACCAGAGTTAAGGTGCAAGTACTGGATACCAATGACCTGAGGCCTCTCTTCTCGCCAACATCCTACAGCATCTCTCTACCGGAGAACACGGCCATACGCACAAGTGTGGCAAAAGTCACAGCGACTGATGCGGATATCGGCACCAACGGAGAGTACTACTACAGTTTCAGGGAGTGGATGGACATGTTTGCTGTTCATCCAACAAGTGGTGTGGTGACACTGACTGGCAAGCTAGACTACTCTGAGACAAAACTGTACGAACTGGAGATCCTTGCAGTGGACAGAGGGATGAAGCTGTATGGCAGCAGTGGGTTCAGCAGCATGGCCAAACTTACAGTCAGAGTGGAACAAGCTAATGAGCATGCACCTGTAATTACTGCAGTAACCTTGTCACCCTCAGATGCAGATCATGACTCCACATATGCCATTGTGACAGTTGAGGACAAAGATCAGGGACCAAACGGAGAGATAGCATCACTGAGTATTGTGGCCGGTGACCCTCTTATGCAGTTTAAGGCTGTTAGAACTAGCCCTGGGAGCAAGGAGTACAAAATAAAAGCTGTTAAAGACGTGGACTGGGATATCCAACCTTTTGGATACAACCTCACCTTACAGGCAAAGGACAAAGGCACCCCCCCTCAATTTTCATCTGCAAAAGTGATACATGTTATTTCAGCACAGTTCCAAAATGGCCCTCCTGTATTTGAAAAAGCCATTTACAGAGTCAATCTGAGTGAATTTGCCCCCCTTCACATGCCTGTCACTATGGTGACGGCATTGCCAAAGTATCCTCATCTAAAATATGCTTTTAAACACAGTCCTGACAAGAATAGATTTAGTATCAATCCAGATACTGGTTTAATTAGCACAGCAGGACCAATCAATGCTGATATTTCCCCAAAGTTTGAACTAGAGGTGATCACCAGTGACAGAAAAGCAGCTACAAAAGTGATTGTTGATGTTATTGATGTAAATAACAATGCACCAGAATTCCGACAGACATCCTACAAAACCAGTGTTGATGAGAATGTACCTATTGGGACCAGTGTAGTGACAGTGAAAGCCACTGATCTAGACAAAGGAGATAATGGCTATGTGACCTATAGCATTACCAATCTGAGTCCCCAGCCATTTGTCATTGACTACTTTTCTGGTGTCATCAGCACTTCAGAGAACTTGGATTATGAGCTCATGCCCAGGATTTATCATCTCAAAGTCAGAGCATCGGACTGGGGATCCCCTTTTCGGAGAGAGGTGGAGGCATCAGTAACCATAACTTTAAATAATCTAAATGACAATAAGCCTTTATTTGAAAATGTGAACTGTGATGTGACTGTGCCCAGAGATCATGGGGTTGGGGAGCAGATAACCACAGCGTCTGCCATTGATGCTGATGAACTGCAGCTAGTGCGGTATTATATTAAAGCTGGAAATGATCTTAATCTGTTTGAACTAAACCCAAACTCTGGCCTGCTTTCACTGAAGCACACGCTGAGTGAGGGAGAGGCAGCTAAAGTGTCCTTCCACAGTTTACAAATTGTTGCAACTGATGGCGAACACGAAACTCAGCCAATGAGTATGAATCTAACCGTCATCACAGCACACAAGCCTGTCCAGGTAAAATGTGTTGAAACTGGTGTTGCTACAATGTTGGCTGAAAAACTACTTCAGGGCAGCAAAATCCATGTACAAACTGAGCCAGACGACAACTTTATAGACATTTACTCAGTCAACCGGTACGCTCCTCAGTTTGGAGACTCATTCCCAGGTGTCATCGAAGTTAAAGAGGACCTGCCCGTTGGAGCCCGGATTGTTCATCTTAGTGCCACAGACTCAGATAGTGGCTTCAATGGAAAGTTGGTGTACGTCATATCAGGAGGAGACACAGAAAGTCGCTTTATTGTAGATATGGAAACCGGTTGGCTTTTGGTTTATTCTCCCCTTGACCGAGAAACAACTGACCACTACACGCTCAATATTACAGTTTATGATCTTGGCATACCACAGAAATCCTCTTCACGCCTCTTGGATGTGAAAATCTTAGATGCAAACGATAACAGCCCTCAATTTTTGAAAGATTCATACTCTGTTGAAATAAGTGAGAACACACCTGTTGGGACAGAAATTATCCAGGTGGATTCAACAGACAAGGATAAAGGTGATAATGGGATTGTTAAATACTCAATTTTAGGAGGCACCAATCATTTTGCGATCAATGAGACAACTGGTGTCGTAACTGTGATGAAACCACTGGATCGCGAGCGCTATCCATTTTATATTCTGAAGATTGCCGCCCATGATCAGGCAGTGAGTGATCCTCAGTTGGTGTCCGCAGTGCCTCTTAAAATCACATTGGAAGATGTTAACAATAATCCTCCAAAATTTGTTCCCCCTAATTACCATGTAAAAGTGAGGGAGGATCTTCCTGTTGGTACTGTAATTATGTGGCTGGAGGCTCATGACCCAGATGTTGGACCTTCAAGTCAAGTTCGATACAGTCTTATTGATAATGGAGATGGGACTTTTGAAGTAGATAAACTCAGCGGTGCACTCCGGATTGTTCAGAACCTCGACTATGAGACAAAACAGGCATACAATCTGACAGCAAAAGCTAAAGACAAAGGGAAGCCCATTTTTTTGTCATCAACCTGCTTTATTGAGGTGGAGGTGGTGGATGTGAATGAGAATCTCCACAGGCCTTTTTTTCGATCATTTGTGGAAAAGGGATTTATAAACGAAGACGCCCCTGTTGGGACTTCTGTGATAACTGTGTCAGCTAAAGACGAGGACCCAGGACAAGATGGAGAAATTCGATACTCCTTAAGAGATGGATCTGGTCTGGGAATATTTTCCATTGATGCAGAAACTGGTAAGTGTCTTTGTTTTATGGATCTATGTAAAACTTGTGTTTTGTGTTAAAGATTGCTGTGTGGAATAATGATGTACAGAAGTTTTCTATGAGACAAGTCCCTCATTCCAGTCGTCTTTTTTTTAGTTGAGTCAATGGCAAGAACAGATGAGCTTGCTGTCTCTCGAAGTTTTGTGGACATTCCACGTTAATTTCCATGACACTGAAAAAGTTTTATAATTAATTCATATAGTTTTCCCTTAAACCATCCCCTCATACACCTACACACAAACATTTATGACATGGTTTTGATCTAGAAAATGTTTTAGTTTTTTTGATGACTAAAAGTGAATTTAAAAAGAACATGTTTTTTTTATGAAGTTGATCACAAAGGTTTCTTTGTGAATTTCTCATGTTGCAGAAAATATGTAATTACATGCTCAGGTTTCTTAGTTTGTATAGCTGACTTAAATGAGGTCAAAATAAGCAGTCTCAAATTGTGGCAATCACCTAAGTTGGAGAAAGTGCACCAGTTTATTTACCTTAGCTTTTAAAACCAGAGTAATCTTGATACATTTGAAAGTGCCACACCCCTACAACTATTGAAACTTTATGTGCATAATATTGTAACCTCAAAAATTCATATCTTCATAAGTAAGCTGTAAATGAAATTACCAATTGGCTGCTTATTCTTGTTAAAGAGTTTTTTCTAGATTTGGGTTAGTGTTTTTTTAATAGACATGAATAATTCAATAAGTTTACAGGAAGTTACAGTAAACCTTATGGGAAATACTTTGTTTTGTCAGGTAAATTTAGCACAAGTACATAAGCCTTTATAAAGGATTCATACTCCAGAGCTGCTTGTCAGCTGCGATGTGTTTGTGATTGTTTCTGTGATAGTAGTGTATCTGATATGCAATAAGATTGTTGTTCATGTAGATGAATGCTAGGATATGTAAACCACAGACTAATGACTGTCTGCTTTTGTATATTGTATTTTGGAGAATAGTGTATATTTCATTTCTTCCCAGAACTACTAAAGGTTTGGATGATATCAGATTTTCGTCTGATTAGAGTGGTGTGTGAGAGTCTTTACAAAATAATAGAAATAAAGTCAGTTAATCTATTTATAAGATGTAGTTTGGACATTAACTAGTATTTGGTTCAACCAATTAACAGTAAAAAGAACAAAAGCCTTAAAAACAGATCAGTCAGTCTCTAATTTATTCTGTTTTATTGTCGTTCAGTATGAAGTAGTTTTTAAAGTTTTCAAATGAATGATTAAAAAATGTTAAAGTTAGCCTAAATTATCTTATCATTGTTTCAGGTTTATTGCAAGTAGGTCTAATAGCCTTAATTGTTTAAGTTATTTGCCAACTTAATAAGCCTATTTGCTTTGTCCTGCTTTAGCTAGGAGTATTTTGGGGTGACTGGTTCCTGCAATGCATTTTAGTAGTTTAGAATGCTGCATGAAAGTACAACCAACTTTCTTATAGCTTACGTGTTTTCAATTTTCATTTGTACACCAGTGCTGCTTGTGAAGAAATTGCTTGAATTTTCAATGCAGTATCCAAAATAATATCAAGTACTGACAATTTTATTTTAAATTTGTATTAAGTTAGAAATTTAGTGTCATTACAACCATTTGAAAACCAGCAGTGATTCTGACAATGTTAGGTTAGCCTTTGATTTATGTCGGTCAGAAATTATATTTAAAAACGTAAAAATAGAATATAAAAATATCAAAAGATGGGATGACAATAACAACATCCCACTTCTCTATACTGATTTTGGTTACACATAAAAAACACAATTGCAATTATGAGTAGCAAAGCTGAACTTAACTAGAATCTATGCTGCATGGAACGTTTAGCTATACTGATATTAAACTATTGGGCATTGCGTCTCGTGTATCAAGATGGACCAAACTCCCTGAGGAATGTTTCCAGTACCTTGTTAAACCTTTACCACAAAGGATTAAGGCAATTCTAAAAGCAAAAGGGGGTCCAACCCAATACTATTATGGTGTACCTAATAAAGTGGCAGGTGAATGTATATTAAACTGTCCATAATTTGGTATTTTTATATGGCAGCTTTATTCTTGTGATTTTGTCAGTATAGACAGTTTTGAAGTGTCACAATGACGCCTGTTCTCACGAATGCATGAAGTCAGAGCATGTAGTTAGTTTTATGGAGCCACATAAATGGTTGGTGTCCACGTCTAACTTGAAATCCGGAGCAAGCCTGGTCTGGCAACAAAGTTTGGTCTTCTACTTAATTCCAGAGACTTTTATTAAGTGATTATGAAGAGTTGCAATGATAGGATTCTCCTGGGTTGGGTCCTGTTATTATAGATTAGATCTGAGGTCAGTAGACAACTAAATACAGCCAAGGTGGTAATGCCCCTCCCATGATTTCACAAGATGAAGGGTGAGGTAGTTAAAAAAAAAAATTTGGGACCATATGTTTTTAGATTATTACGCTTCCAAACTTAAAAATATATAAATATAAGCATTGGTGCACACCCTGTTATATACTCAGGGCTGCAGCTGCATGTTGTGAAGTTAAACCAAAATGTTTTTAAAACAGTTAAAGTTAGAAAACTAATGGGAAAAAGTGGCGTGAGAAAATCTGCCCAAAGCCACACACCTTCAGCAATGAAATTTGTTTCTCAGCATGCCGAAAAGTGAAGGAAAACTACAGACGTCTATTCCTGTTTTACTGGGTTATTTTAATGCAAAACTCATCCACATTTGTTTGGAAAGAGTAGCCTATATTAGTCCACAGTCTTTTTATGATACAGTTTATTGTTCTGGTCACCACATAGTGATCCACTTTTCTTTTCCTTCAACATCCACTATAATATAGTAACAATAACACCATGACTATATATAGAAAAAAAATGCATCTGAAAGCATTATACTCTAAGTGAAACTCCACTGTGTTGATCACCCCCAGTAGATACTGTATATCTATTTGAACAAAGAAAGTATTTTACAGTAGACTAAACAGCCGGTGCTTGCTACCCACTTGACTGAAATTATCTAACTGTGCAAGACCACAGCCACATTATTTGTTAGCCTGAGTACATTTTAACTTAATGCCTGATATAACTGTTTACAGAGCACCATGCTGTTCTTATATACATGAGCTGAGTAAAAAAAAAAACTTCTTGTTCTTTTTTTCCCATCTGCTCTGGTTTCTTGCTGTCTGCCTGCTCAGGGAGCCCGGAGCAACTGTTTGTCCAGACATTCTCCATGTTATTAAAAGCTCTGTGGTCCCTGGACCGTTGCCATCTTAATTTAAAAACAGTTTTATCATGGAGCTTTACTAAGCCTCTTCCCATGCTGTAGACTAAATTTACCTTGGTTTACTTTTATCTGTAAGTTTGCTTATTGTCAGTTTCTGATCTGTGCAGATCAAGCAGACTAAAAAAGACTGAAAGGAACATATATTTAAAGGTTTTCACATGCCTACAAATAATGACGGGCATTCTAATATTTATTTCCAGAACAGTACAACTTGTCTTTTTATGTTAGTTTATTAAACTGAAATAGTGTCTATATTTAAAATTTGGAGAATTTATCTTGCATCAGACACTAATGCATTTGATTTCCTCACATTTTTAAAGATCAGATGGAAATTAACATTTATCTTAGAGAGCGCTTTAATCCCTTAAGTGGTTGGCTACTGATTTCCATGTTAGGCCCTTTGAGGTAGACTAATATGGGTTTTCAAGTTTTGATGCCAGCGCAGTTTGGCGAAAAGCTGATATAGTTACTTTCAGATGTGATTTTTTTCTCTCTCTTCTTTTTAAAACTCTTTTAGTCAGCCTTCACAAGAAAAACTCCAATTTGCTGTCTGGGGAGACTGACAGTGGGAATTGAATTGCTAATCTTGTGGTTGACAGATGAGTACTTTACTAAAATTAAGGATTTTGTCAAACAGTAAAAGTTAATACGTGTTGAAATCACAGCACAGACATAATGGCACAAACTGAGGTGAAAAAAGGCTGAAATGATTTGTATCAAAACCGATCTGCGGTGACAAACGATACAAAAACCAAATCTCAGTTAAATCTCCCCAACCCATCTTCCGTCAACCCTCTTTATTCTTGTTTCATGCTGACGTATTTGCTTTTATTTTTATTGTTTAGTGGAAGAAAATGAAGGTACTGTGATAAAGAATCAGATGAATGCAGGGCAGGAAGTGCAAAGTTTTAAGTTTACTCCTGGCATTTCTAATTCCATGCCCTTGGCTTCAAACAACCCCACACACTTCACAAAATCTTGCTTAGCTAAGAAGATCATTTCTTTAGAGTAAGCCACTGTAGAACTACATGCTTAATCTAGGTCAGTATGTAGGCTTGAGACAGTTGTTTGTAAATCCTCAAATGCTACACTCACATGTAGTTTAAAAAAAACAACACACAAAATTGTTTTGAAAGGTTGTATTTTTAAAATTTTAAGGCATTGTGAAATCGAGCATGACGTTAACTTCCTGCAGCTCAATTAGGCCAGCCATAAACCCATTTATCTAATCTTGAAGAACCTAAGTATGTCTCCACTCCTCAAAAGTACACCTGAGTCATTCGAACACACCTTACTTTTGAAAATAATTAACAGATAAGTTTTGTTTTTTTCCAGTAAAGTTTACTCATTTGTACAGTATATTTTGTTCTTTGAGCACAACCGTCTTTGCTTCAAAGTATCTAACAAGAAAAGGCCTTTTAAATTTCAGTGCGATAGGTACACTGTTAAATGAAACAACATGCAAGAAGAAGTAAAAGTGCAAAGTAACGACAAGTTAAACATTTTAAGGTGTTAAAAAATGTTTTAATTGATGACTTCATGAAAAGACATTTAGCAATTTGAAGATATGTCGTAATTAAAAGCTGGATAGCTACTAGTAAATCGGGTAAAGCAAAAAGAGCCAGCTTGTAACTTAAAGTGTGTGTATAAGTGTAAAGTCTGAGTTTGTCACATCACAGAAATATGTGTTATTAATCACCCAGCCAAACTTTCACTTCTATGTACAGATCTAAAGAGCTGTCCTTCAGTTGACATTAGAAGTTGTAAGTCTTTTTTTCCTGTTGTTCCAAATGAGTGATATTTTTCCTGTATTCATATAATAATTTGTTCCTGATTATTTTCATATTTTTAATTACTGATTTGCTCTTTCTTAAAAAATGATAAAAGTGAAGGCTGTGGGGATGAGAACCTACTTAGAAAATGTATGAAAAGCATTAGTGTCTTAGTTTGAAGTTCAATTATTCGTAAGACAAGGTGACCAGAGCGAAGTGAGTTCATTGTACACGACAAGCAGACACTGATTGTATAATATATGCATTGCCCTTTCTTCTTGGGTAAAATATGCATTGCCCTTTCACTTGAAGCTGTTTGTAGCCTGTATCGTGAAAGCGTTCTTTGTGAGAGTAAACAAAACAGTTTGATGAATAATGACAAAGTCTTCCTCTATTTTAACAACAAAAACATTTTTTTTATTATTATTTGTTCATTCCCTGCACATTAAAGTACAAAGTATTACTGAAAACAACAAAAAAAAATAGTTCTAGTTAACTTCAGTCTCTTGGTATCAAGTTTATATTTAAAAGTGGTCTGCTGTCCTTTGTCCCTCACTTTCCATTTGTTTGAGATGAAAGTTGGGCCACAAAGAGGCACATGATTTCAAATACTCTTTGCTTGAGCACTGTTACTGTGGTGATATGACTAGGAATGTGCAGCAGTACAGGGTTGATTGTAGATTGCTAAATGGAAAACACACTTTCTCCAGTTAAAGGTTTGTTGTTCTTTCAGTCCATTAAATCTTCCTAAAGAAACATAGAGCTGACTCATGCACAGGATGTTCCTCATTATGTGTTAACTTATTGTGCATGCATTCACTCTTATAATATAGTGATCCATTACGATAATCATTAAAATTAGGTATTTGATTTTTTACTTTTTTACAGAAGAAAGACAAAAATAATTGAAAGCTTAACAAACAGTGTTATTTCTTTGTTGAACTGCTTTATAGCTGTGTTGAACATAGTAAAATTATTTTTGCATTTCTGTAATGTTGCCAGGCAGCCATCAAAAACTCAAGTGATAGTAATAATTAGTTTGCTGTTGGATGTAGTTTAATATTTACTGTTCCATTTCTAAATTGGTACTGGCTGGTTTCCAGTTCCAAGTGTACCAAGGTATTAAAACGTTAGTTTCAAAACTACAATTTATTTTGATCATTGCGTTTAAATTGCATTTATTTAAATCTAAGAGAAAATGCTGGGTTATTTTCTAGGTGTATGTAGTGCAGAGCAATACTTCTCTCTACTTGTTTTAGCAAGCTGTCAAAAGGGGAATTCTTCTAAACTTTTACCATCTTTCAAAGACAAAGTTTGCTTTTCGAAAATGGTTTTGGTTGTGGAAAACACAAGCTTATAATTCGTCTATTAAAGATGTGCTTACCATCATGCTTTATAAAGTATGAAACAAACAAACAACAAACGGTGAGAAAGAACATGATTATTAGTCTAATAAACCCACTAAAGGCTTGCTCTAACCCAGCTAATTAAAGTGCTGTTCAGGCTCACAAAATTATTTTACAAAAAACAAAATGGCTGAAGTTTTTCAAATTACCAGTATCTGACACTTTAAAATCAGTGTCATGAGTATCTGGACACTGATTATTATTTGTATTTGTGCATTAGACTTAAAATACCTAAATAAATAATAATATTAGCTATTAGAGCAATAATGTAGGCATAGGTATAACAATGTTACATTTTTTTAGGCTGCAGTAGTAGTAGTAGAGCTGTTCTGCATTAAAGCAATTACATCATGCATTTAATTTTTTTCATCCATCCATCCATTATCTCCCGCTTAATCTGAGTCAGGTTGCGGGGGTGGCAGCTTGAGCAGTGAGGACCAGACCTCTCTCTCTCCAGCCACCTCTTCCAGCTCTTTTGGAAGGATTCCAAGGCGTTTCCAGGCCAGCCGAGAGACATAGTCTCTCCAGCATGTTCTGGGTCTTCCCTGGGGTCACCTCCCAGTCAGACATACTTGGTGCCTTACCAGATGCCTGAACCACCTCAACTGGCTCCTCTTGATGTGGAGGAGCAGCAGCTCTACTCTGAGTCTGTTCCGGATAGCTGAACTTCTCACTCAATCTCTAAGGGAGAGTCCAGCCACCCTGCAAAGAAAACCCATTTCGACCATCTGTATGTGTGATCTCGTTCTTTGGTCACTATCCAGAGTTTGTGGCCATAGGTGAGGGTAGGAATGTAGAACGACTGATAAACAGAGTGCTTTGCCTTACAGCTCAGCTTCCTCTTCACCACAACAGACCTTAACAGAATCCGCAAAACTGCGGAAGCTGCACTGATCCGTCTGTCAATCTCATGTTCCATTTTTCCTTCACTTGTGAACAAAACCCAAAGACACTCAAACTCCTCCACTTGAGGCAGAACCTTATCCCCAACTCGGAGAGAGCGATCCACCATTTTCCGACCAAGGACCACAAACTCAGATTTAGAGGTAATAATCGTTATCCCAGCCGCTTCACATTCAGCTGCAAACCTCTCCAGTGAGATCTAAAGATCACGGCATGATGACGCCAAATAGACCTTTTTGGTTACCTCTGCAACATCAACCCCAAAGTCCCTAGCTCTGCTTCCTTCATGGAAGATGTGCCAGTCTGGGTTGAGAAGGTCCAAGAAGTATTCCTTCCACCTCTGGATGACATCACTGGTTGAGGTCAACAGCAGCCCACCTTCACTGAACACAGTGTTAGTAAAGTGCTGCTTTCCCTGCCTCAGCTGCCAGATGTTTTGCCAGTATTTCATCAGAGCCAATTGAGAATCTTTATCTAAGGCCTCTCCAAACTTCTTTTACATCTGAGCTTTTGCCTCTACAGCAGCCAGGACTGCGGCCTGCGCAGCCTGCTTATACTTCTCAACTGCCTCCGGCATCCTACCAGCCAGCAAGGCCAGATAGGACTCCTTCTTCAGTTTGACAGTCTCTCTAACTCGGGGTGTCCACCATTGAGTTTAAGGATGGCCGCCACGAGAAGCACTGACAACCTTACAGCCACAGCTGAAGGTAGCCACCTTGACAATTGAGCCAAAGAAAATTGTAAAAATAAAAATTTCCGATTAACTTTTTGTTTACTGTTATACAGTGAAACTGTAAGCATCTCCTACTGCCCCTGCCTGCTACCGTTTCCATAAAACCATAAAAACAATAATAGTTTTTGTTTTTCACCTTTGTTTCGCTGGTAAAACGTGTTACAACTGAAAAGATGTGTTAATGAGTCGCTAATGATTTGAACACAGAAACCCTACAGAAGATTGCTGTTTTAGTCTCTAGAGTGGTATCTATTAAAACATTATTCCATAATTATATGTTGTCTGCTGAAAGGCTATGTTGCATGAATAAATTGATTTGAAGAATTGATATTTATACAAGAGCAGATGAATAAGGTATATACAGTATATATATATAGAGAGAGACAACTGCATGGAAAATAAAACATACAGGAAATAAATGAAATGTTCTCACTGTTAGAAGAGGATCAGGCAAACAGTTCTTCATGGCTGGAAGGTACAGTACAGACTACTCTAAAAAAACTACAGTGAGTTTGTATTACTCCAAGGCCTTTCTGAAAGACCTTTGAACAGAGTTCCCAGAAACAATGGGAGCTTTGTATTGTCAAGTAGATCTCAAAAGCTATCTCAGCTGGAATTACAAGGCTTTTTTATGTGGAAAGGAAAATACATTTCGTCATGTATCACAGATGTGTAATACGTGTATCTAGGCTATAGTTTTTTCCTGTCTCAGGTTGTTTAAATGTACATGATAATGATAATCTCATGTTGGCTGAATAAAATGGCAATCCCCATATCAGTTCTAGCCCTTCAAGAGTTTCATAGCCCTCAACTACCCCAAACATGTATCTGAAAAGACAACATTCCTATAAACCAACTGCTGATAGACATTTCATCATAAGGAACAGTCCCTAGTGATGCACAAAGTGGAAATGGCTCACTGATTCAATAGACTGGTAGTTTGTCAAATATGTTGAGAGAGAGATAAAAGACATAGTTTTATGCAATTCTTTATCATCATTAGGATTACCTCCAGCATTTCCCCTAGCATTACCCCACCCCCAACAGAACCGCCCATGAAGGTCATGGCATATAATAAATTAATGAACATCTTTATGTGTTTGCACATTACCAATTCACTGTGGCTGGTAAAGAGGCGAAAGCAGATACAACAAAAAATAAAGTAATTGTAAGGCAGATTCCGTCAATAAGGCAAATAAAAAAATGTCAGTTTTAATTAAATTTGTATTGTTCAAGGGGCTACATGTGCTGTAATTAATTGAAATATCACTTTTGAATATAACAAAGTAAAAATGAAGTAAAATGAAGGCAAGCTTTAAAAGTGTTATCACAGTAATCACATTTTGACAAGCTAGGAAAAAGACAAAGAGGAGATATATGGATGCAGTTAAAGAAGACGTGGAGGTAGCTGAGTAAGGACAGAAGATGCAGAGGACAGAGTGAGATGTAGGAGGATGACTCACCGTGGTCACCCTTGAAGAGGGAACAGCCGAAAAAAGAAGAATCACACTTTGACTCATGAACATTCAGATTATGGAGGGTTTGTATATTTGAAAATTTTTATTTCTAGACTTTCTTGTTGCTCAAAGTACTTGAACATGAAAAAAGTGCATCTTTGGTACATCGCAAATATGGCAGTGTTAATAATAATAGTTGTACTTTACTAGTTTTCTCTCAGAGTAAACAAATTATCACATTATCATTTGATCTCAATAAATAAAGCTGCTCTCCTGATAATATCTCTCTTAAAATAAAATTATAATGTTTTGTTGGGCCGCACTAAAGATTTTTGGATTCATTTCAGGCATTAACAGCCTTAATACCCTTAAAACACAGATCTTAGCCACAGATGTCTCGAACGTTGGGGGTGATGTGATATCAAGTTGCTGGGGAATGGAAAGCTTAGTTTAGGACTCTTTCTATTACACTCGACTCAACAACGAGGCAGTGGAATTTGAAACATTTTGCCAAGGCTTTGGAGGGGTGAAGGGGGGAGGGGGGGCACACTGAGAAAGTTTATGCAAGCATGTGAGCTCCAGGCCTGTAAAGGCTGAGGAATGTGGGGTAGAGGTGAGCAAAATTAACAAAGGTTGTTTGAAGCAAACTCCTAGCTTTCAGCCGCAGCAGGAGCAAGGACGATTAGATGTATGTATTTACAATGTTTTTATTTTAGGTCACTTGTTTTTTCATTTGCCAAACTGTCAGGGCCAGTTAAACTATCTGTGGAAAAGAAGAAAAGAACCAACAACAACAAAAAATCTTGCCTTTTTTGCTCTGGCTTGTGACATGCAATGAACTGTTTCAAGTGCCTTTTTTCAAAGCAAATGTCACCGTCTTCAAATAGAGTCCTCATTGAGGCTCTTGTGTATTTATTGAATAAACCATAGATTGTGTACACCTACGCATCAAATACCTGCTGGTCTTGATAGTTGAAAATCTGTTGGCTGTCTGAAGACTCAGCTGCACTGCCGCTGTGCTCAAGTAACTTTGAAGAACAAAGCCAGAAGAGGAAAAAAGAAATAGAGAGGAAAAAGTGAAAGGCAAATCTGGCAGAGGCTTTTGCATGTTCAGATTTTTTTTGTGTAGCTCGAGGGCAGGTTTTGTTCTTGCTTTACAGTGTAGACTATGTATATAGGAAGGGTGTGACAACTAAATTCTTTAGATTCAACTTTCAAGTGCTTTATTAGAAAATGTCTGCCTGAAAACTATGTAAATAGCTTTTTATATGTTTTCCCCTCATTTATTGTCAAGCACCCTGTTGGATTTGAAATATAATTTGAAAACTGTTGTTGACAGTAAAAATTTCTTGATCTCACTGTTACAATTTTGGCCTTTAGTTTTGTTTGAAAACCAGTGGATTTCCTCCTCTTTTTCATACTTGTTTTGCAAGTACATGCATTGAAATGACCACTTTTTGTCTGTTGTACCTCTTTTCTGTTAGCCTCATAAATTTAACTTGCCCTTTCTTCTTTTTTGGACATAATTGTTATTTTTTGCAGTATTTTTGTTAAGATTAGATGGATTATAATAGTCAGCAATATTTAAAGTCAAACTAATACTTCTGCAAACTATATTCCACAGAACCTTTTACACTTCCTGAAAAAAATAAGGATCAACAGTTTTCTGTAGGTTTTCTGCTAGTTGTGATTTGAAGTATTCTCTGAGTTGGCAGCTTTGAACAAAAATACACATTAGGTTTTACTATTGTTAATAAGAAACTGTTAAAGTACAGCCATGATTGGGACAGCCTCTCATCTTTTTTTACTTAGCTAGCTTGCTAGCTTTTTTGCTTTTTACTTTGTTACTTCAGTTTTTTTTTTAGTTTGTGGGGATTGTTTTATGAGCAGCTCCTTTAGGATTTTACCACATTTTAATCAGGTTGAGGTCTGAACTTTAACTAGGTCATTGCAGCACATTGATTTTTTTCAGCCATTGTGTTGTAGATTTTCTGCTGTGCTTAGGATTATTTGTTTTGTTACATGACCTAATTTCTGTAACTCTAGAAAATTGGTAAAGAAAAGAGTTCACGAAGACTCAGAGACTGGTAGGTGATGAGGTTTTGTTGTTACAAAACAAGCCTAAATCATCACCCCTCCACCATTGTGCACTTGTGTAATGTCTGTTCCTGGAAGGATAGACAACTGCTTTGATTGTTTCCCTACTAATACAAAATCTTTGTCATTGTATAATAATTGACCTCAGATTTTTTTCAAATAGTTTGTTGTTGGTTCATTGTTGTGAAGAATGACAGATAGACATAATTGAACTTTTAAAAAGTATGCTGTAGTGATATCAGAATTATAAAAGCAGCTGTGGCAGAGTGGTGGGTTGCCGATTCGATTCCCCATCCCATCCTTCTCAGTTGTTGTGTCCTTGAGCAAGACACTTCACCTGCCTTTCCTGCTGGTGGTGGTCAGAGGGTCTGGTGGCAGCCTCACCTCTGTCAGCCTGCCCCAGGGCAGCTGTAGCTACAATGTAGCTTACCACCATGTAGTGTGAGAATGGGTGAATAACTGTAGTGAAAAGTATTTTGGAGTTTATTGGGACTTGATAAAGTGCTTTATAAGTACCGTATTTTTAGGCCATTAGGTGCACCAGATTATAAGGCGCAGTATCAATGAACGGATCTATTTTCATACATAAAGCCCCTCCTATTATAAAGGCACATTAAGCAAAACAAAACAGTCAGATAAATCAAACTTTATTGAACTACAGTAATTCACAATAACTTTCAACATTGTTCAGTTGTAAGACATAAAATACAAAACAATACACTCACATTTTCAGTTCCTAACTCTTCCATAAATCCATCAGAGTTCTCCTCCTCAGTGTCCGAGTTAAACAGCTGGGCCATTTCAGCATCAAGCGTGCCCAGATCCTTCCCGTCATCATCCGAGTCGAAAGCTCGGACAACACTTGAGACCGGTACCTGAGCCTTTGTTGGCAGGTAGTGGCATAACTCGCCCAGCGTTGCCTTCCTGTCTTGGTGAAGGTGTTTTTTTTGCCTGGCTACCTGTCTTTTTACATTCCTGAAGCTAAGCTGAGAGAATTGTAATGATAATTGGTGACTAGGGAAGTGGAAAAAAACCAACAGATCCAAAATGTGGAAAAGGTATAAAGCAGGTTTAAGGAATAAATGAGCTGAATTCCCCTCCTGAGATAAATTAGCAAATTTTGTTACAAGTCATTTGGTGTGTATCTCTTTTAGAAAAAAATCTTTTACTCGAGGCACAATGATAATGTGCATCACATTGCAGTTCCTCAGGTTACAGTAGGTGAACAAAAGCACGAGCACCACAAAGACAGTCTGTGCAAACCATTACAAATGTGTGTTTATGGGCCTGTGAAGGCTTCTTATCGGAGCCAGCAGTGACTGGAAGGGTCTTAATAGATTCAGCCCTAACAAAAGAAAATGAACAACACCTATCTGCAAATAATACGTGCCTGCACAATGATTCACTTTTATGAGTTTCAGATAATAGTAAATACAAA
Organism: Millerichthys robustus; assembly: GCA_034783495.1. NCBI lineage: Eukaryota > Metazoa > Chordata > Actinopteri > Cyprinodontiformes > Rivulidae > Millerichthys > Millerichthys robustus. The sequence goes on from JAVKLF010000100.1 coordinate 10,948,502, forward strand.
TATAGACATAAATTTCTATAGCAGTTATGGAGGTTATTCAGGTTATTCACACGAGTGGTTTCAACGAGAGTTGTTAGGCCTGCCACGGTTTTTGAAAATATTGTTTTTATTTTGCCCTTCATAGTTTTGATGTTTGTTGGACGATTGAAACCCCTAATGTATAATGTTCTCAAAATAATTTACTGATTTTTTCATACCTGAAAA
>JAVKLF010000100.1:10964877-10991374 GCA_034783495.1 Millerichthys robustus
ACTCTACACAGGAACAACACAAAGATGCCGTATTACTCCTCAGAGGGACATTCCCTTTCAAGCTTGTTGTTTGTTTAATTGATTCTGTTCATGTGAGCGGTACGAACTGCTGCAAACACTGCGGGAAAAGCAAAAGCACATTGCTTTAGTAATTGAAAGTGTGGGACCAAATGGTGTGTGCCTGGCCCTGGACTCCCATTTCTAGGGAAGTACTTAGCAGATGGTTTTTAATGAGTGACATTTGTTCTACATCCATGTTTTTTTTCGCTTGAAGCTAGAAAATCCCACACTTCCTTAGAGCCCTAAATGTGTAATCCCTGATCCAAGTTTTTCAGTGGAACTCTGTAAAAAGTTTTTTTTTAGGTCAGCCTGTGACTCTTTTTTTATTACACTGCACAGATTGTGCACTCGGTTGTCTAACGTCATGCTGATGTGTTGATTTAAATCAGATTCAGTTTGACACTGTGTTTTATTCTTCTGGAGCAAAAGACCTGCATTGGTCAAAATGATAGTCATACAGTACTCTTATTGGAATTTGTAAACTTTAAAAGCTATTCTTTCTCCTCAGATCACTGTTACAGATCACGGTGTTCCTGCTAAATCCACCACCGTCCGGGTCATCGTCCAGGTACTTGATGAGAATGACAACAGACCCTTGTTCCTGGAGAAGATCTACAAGATCCAACTCCCTGAGCGTGAGAGGCCCGAGAGAGAGAGAGCCATCAAGAGAGACCCAGTGTATCGGGTTATTGCGTCTGATCGTGACGTGGGGCCCAATGCTGAGATTTCCTACAGTATTGAGGAGGGAGACGAACATGGCAAGTTTTTTATCGAGCCTAAAACTGGGCTGGTGTCATCCAAGAAGTTCTCCTCTGCTGGAGAATACGACATTCTTACTGTGAGTATATAGTCACAGGATGGTATCTCAGTTAGCTGTAAGATTTTATATCACATTCCTGTTGATTGTTTTACTGTTTTCTTCTTCTCTTTTTCTTGAGTTCTTAAACCTGCTGTTCCTCTACCCTTTGCTTTTTAGATTTGTTGTTTGAAAACACAAAGTCACACTGCAGGCCATAGTTGTTCGATTCTGAGTGATCTGTTGGTTTAAGATTTCAGTCATCTAGAAGATGACTAATCTTGAAAGTTTAAAAAGATACGGATTAACTGGACTTCTGTTCTGTAGCTGAAGTTGTCCAGATGTGAAGAGTTCCAGGCTTTAAACTGCGTGACGTTGGTATCAATAATATCAATACCTGGATCGATCCATATGCCCCTACCTCAACCATTTTAAATTTGGATGAAACGCAAATGTTGGGACTGCAGACACTTTGATAAACCTCAGATATGTATCCAATTCAGTACCACACATGAAAATACCTGGTTGGATAAAGAACATCAGTTTTTTATGTTCAGACTAACATTAAAACAAGTCTTAGAAAATCTGATTTGGGTTACTTTTGCTTGCAGTGTGAAAAACTTCTTGCAAAAAGCAACAACTTGAAATGGTAATATTTCCAACACAAGCCAACAAAATGCAGTTGCAACAAAGTAATATCAGGGTTTGATTTTTTTTTCCCTACATGCTCTGGTTTTATTGCTGACTGCCTTGGTTACCATGAGTCACTTGTCTCAGTTAGCGATGTGACTTCACACATCCTACTTTGATTCTTGTCTGTATTGCCACAGTTTCACAATGATGCAGCAGTTGTTTTATCTGAGGATTAGTAGGAAATAAATGTATTGTGTACGTGAAAACAAATGCTGTTGGATATGTTATTGGAGCTGGAATTCTTTCCTGCTGGAGATGACTTAGCATAGGCATTTTGTTTCAATTCTGATGCAGTTAGAAATGCTCATTTTAACAGATTTTGTAAATTGAAAACCAATTTCTATTCAGAATTTGAAAATGACATTTATTATCAGTACAGGAAAACTTTTACATTTTATCTTTGTGTGTGGAGATGATCTACTGGAGAGTTGCATTGAGAAGACCTGCATAACAAAAAGATTTAGTCTCACACTCTGACTTTCATTTCTTTACCTCTAACAGATTAAAGCAGTCGACAATGGTCGTCCACAGAAATCATCAGTTTGTCGTTTGCACATCGAATGGATTCCTAAACCAAGTGTCCCAGCAGATGCAGCTCCTCTGCGTTTCGAGGAGTCTCCATTTATATTCTCTGTCATGGAAAGCGACCCCGTGGCCCACATGGTGGGCGTTATTGCCACCGAGTCTTCTGATGTCCGTGTTTGGTTCGAAATCACAGGTACTGCTTCCTTTATGTACTTGTTGGGTTCATGCATGCTGTTTGAATGTTGTATTGCTTCATAGGTAGAAAAGTTTTTTAGTACTAACCAGGTGAATGTAAGTCTCACATTGTTTGGCACATGAAGAAAATCAAAATTAGTACATTTTATTTTCTGATACTATCTGCAATAATTTCAATGAGAATTTTGTATACAGAAAAACAGATGACAGAGATGTTAAGTATTGATGAAGTTGCGCTGTAAAAACATTTCCATAGAAAAGTCATTTATTGTGTGTTTCATGACAATCCTGTGTATACAATTGTTAATATTGCAACCTTTTCTTATACATAGGTCTTATTGAACACAAAGGTTTTTTCTCAGTCACTGCTCGTGTACCTTGTGTTTTCTTTCTATTTAGAATAGCTGAAACTCTTTATTATTTATAGATATTTTCTCTAGATTTTCGAGCATCATTAAACATTTTTCTTTACATTTGAATAAGTAGTGTTTTGAGTATTTGGCCATAATTCTTTCTCTCCAAAATTTTTTTTGTGTTGTTTTGTACTTACAACAGCTATTGTGCATGAGATTTAAAACAACTCCTTTTGAAAAAAAATGTTTGCCTTCTCTCCCTTCCTCCCAGCCTGTTTCCCTTTCTAATCAATGTCTTACTGATACCTCTTTTTTTCTTCTCTCCAATTTTGTGCTCTTTCATTGCTTTCCTCTTTTTCTGTGGAATTTTCTGTTTGGTTGGATTTTTGCAAAGACGACATTGAGGATTCTGAGATGTTTTACATCCTTCAGATGGCTTGTGACCACAACTGTACAGCAGAAGGTAGCTGCTGGGATCACCTAATAGGCTGTGCTGTATTCAAATATCATTTGATTCTGTCTGGTGGTGCTGCCTGCTGGTTGTGGTTGGCTTGTGTTTGATGTTGTTGCAAATGTTTTCCACTTTTTAGTTCCTGACCATTTTTAAAACACATTTTACTCTGTGTCTGTATCCACTTTTTAGTACATACCCATTTTCTTACAGTGTAAATGGTATTTGTTACATATTACACTAGATATCTGGATCAGATGCTTAATAAATATCTGCTATTCAGCAGATTTTTGTTAAACAAGTAAATCTAAACTGTTAGGTAGTGTGTATGTGTGTTTAATGTTAATGTTGATACCACAGACCTGAAAATTATTGCTTATGTGTCCAGCTTTGAGCCCCCTTTTCATGTTTGTGTAACCTTGTGACATGCGTGCAACTATGTGACAGTTTGTCTTTAATATTCTGTCTTTTTTGTGTTTGTTAAAAAAAACACAGGTGGTAATTACGACAGCCGCTTTGACGTAGGCAAGGCCAGTGGAACCTTGATTGTAGCGCGGCCCCTGGACGCAGAGCAGAAATCAAATTACAATCTGACAGTGGAAGCCACAGATGGGACACGAACTGTCAGCACTCAGGTAATTGAAACACTAATGAAACGGTTGGAGGCTGACGAGGCAGTTGTCATGGTTCTTTTTTTTTTCTCATGAGGAATAGATGGATTAAAGAGAAGGGTTATGAGTAAGGTAGGGACTAAACTGTCACTTTTGTTGGGATATGATGATGATGTGATATTATCACTTTTTTACCCGTCCAACAAGGAGAAAAAAGGCTTTTCTTAGGTCTGTCTCTCATCCTGCACTAATACAACTTGAATTCTAGCTGTTTAAAAGCATGCATGTTTTTTTTTTACAACAAACAAACTCTTACATTTTCATAAAGAAGAGCTAATTTTTAACAGTATCCCAAAACTAAAAGATAGAAATATGTAGAAAATACACAGAAAAAAATTGAACATGAGCGTGTGTTCATGACAATTGTATTTAAATAGTAAAAGCACATAAAAAAGTACCCCTTCATTGGATTCATTTTTTGATCAAATACGGTAGTCACTGATAAATGTATGTTTTTGTCCAAGTGTAACTGGAAAACGGAATTTTCTTGTCCATCTTTATGAAACATCAGTTACAGCTATCTTTAATTTTAAATAAATTTTTTCTAGACAGCGTGTTTCCTTTGAGAGCTCAGCACCTGTGTTTTGCTGTCTTGTTTCTGATGCAGAGCTGCTGTGATGACGGTGCTGTCTAACCAAAGGTTTTTTGTTTTAAGTGTGGATTCTTCAGCCCCTCTTCCTGTTTGCCATGTCTCACCCTAAACCTGTGAGCCTTCTCTTCACTGTCTGTGAGAGAGACGCATTGATTTGGCCTTTTCTGAATGGACCAAATGACTACAAATGGAATAGCCGTGTTTCACTCCAGCTGATGCCAAAACTGAAATGCAACCATAAAAAGCTTTTCAAGTTTGCAAGCTGTCTTTAGTTTTTGTTCCAATGTTCATGCCTTGTTCATGAGATTTTGGATATTTTTACATGGTAGTTCGGGTCATACAGGATGGTGACATTCAAAATGTTTTGTCCTTTGTCCTTAAAGCAGAGCTTCAGAGAACTGTAGCTGGAAAATAATCTATTTGTTGTCACTCTGTATGAATAAAGCCTTTCATCATCTAGCTGTTGTGCTCCACTGAGCCTTGGTTGAAGCGCTGCCTTCACTGGCATTTTGGAGCTCATCCACCAAAGCAGCATGTCCTTTAGTTTAGTGCAAAACCTTCAAACTAGCCTTAGAGTTTGTGTTTTCTTTTTGTTAAGCACTTTCCTAAAAGCCCTAGCAAGAGAACATTCTTTAAAAGCCTATCAACAATACACCAGGCAGTGACATTTTAAGCCAAATTATTCACTTTTAAAGGTCAGGGCAGATGGCAACCTCATCTGAGTCAGGTTCTGCTGGAGGTCTCCTGTTTTTTCCAAGCGTTATTCCTTTCCATTGTCGCCCACCACCTTGTGCACTCTCAACATGGTGGGGATTGAGGCATAGTGTAGTTTTAATGCAAGTCGTTGGGTTCTTCTTTTTACACATTTAAATTTTTTTAAAGCACCCCGGTTGAATCTCATTTTTTCTTGTCACTCCTTGTCTCTTTGGCTAATAATTGTAAGTCTTAAGAACAAATAAGTAACTATTTCACAACAAAAGAAGCACCTTTCAAGAGGCTGTTATGCCATTGTCTTCAACTCTTCTTATGCAAACTTGTATTCTCCATAATGCAGTATAATGCTATCTCGCTTGTTACAGACATTGGCATGCCGTGTTGTTTTTTAAAGCTTATGAGAAAAGGAGTCAACCATAACACAAAACAAACTGCATTAGAAGCCATCAAATTAGACATTATAATGATTTGTGACATCATATACTGATAAACATATATAGGTTTATTTGCTAATGCATTCCCCAAACATTATTTTCAAGTGTTTCGCTGAAATATCTCTGTAGGGCCAGATAACCCTAACATTTCACCCTCTCCCTAGATTACACTAAGAATTGGAACACCCTTTGTCCTTGTCTAAGTGGTGGGGTAGATAGTGGGATAGGGTACACTCGGTCTGCTTGCAATAAATTGTATTAAGACTAAAATTTGATTGAACTTGATTTATCATTTTATTTGAACTGAACTTGTCATTGTTACAGCCATGTTTGGACACTTTTTTTAACAGTAAAACGCATGGTATTATTGTCTTTAAATCAAAAACCACAAAAGACATTTTTATTGAATAATTCTATGTAATCATAATATTCTTGAGAAATTTGAGAGACTTTCTAAAATGTCTATTTACAATGATTATGGCAATTTTTCAGTTGGTTGTGAAAGTGTAAAAGGTTGTCAAAAAAGCCTTGGCTTTTTTAAAAATGTTATTAGTGGTTTGTGACAGTATGTTACATTCTTGGTGCTGATTGCTTCATGATAATTATATTTAAAATTGTTCCCTTTTTGCACTCAAGCTAAATTAATTCCTTTATTTAAAAATGGAATAGGGTGGATGTCAATGAACCAGTGAGCGATCAGCTTAAAAAATCTCATTTCATCACTCAACAGTCGCCTGCTTTGGATAAAAACAAGTCCAAGACGCATCAGTTGCAGAACAAATTAAGTAACTGAGCAGAAGCAGCAGCAGCCTTTCTCTCTCTGCCCTCAGTTGTTAAATGTGCATTTTTTGTGCATATTTGAGCTGTAACTGATCTGCTCCCTTGCAGATGAGTGCTTGTGTGCATAATACTGTACACACAGCTGATTGCTGTAGCTCATCTGGGTACTCCATAAAGCTTTCTTTGCAATATTTGCTGTTTTGTAAATGTTGCAGACTAAAAGATGCATACAAAAGATTTTACAGAAACAATTAAACACAATTTGTTAGTATATAGTAAATGTTAGACATTTACTTATAGAATATTTATAGAATAGAATTTCTTATTGGTATTACCTGTTTTTTTTCACTGACACATACAATTCCGCACATCACTTTACTTAAAACCTGAAGATTTTTAGCCCAGAGTGTGACTCAGCATGTTTCATGAGAATCATTGATCTTGTTTGTTTGGTAACAGAGCAGCTTCAACAGATTTTAAGCCTTTTTAAGAGCATTTGACAAGCCAAAATGAAATGGATTTTTTAGGCATTTGAAGAGAAAGTATGTTGATTGTAATTTAGGATTTCAGGTAAATGGGACCCAAATCAGTACACTGCCCAAGTTAACTGATAGATTTATCTAGAAGTTAGACAGTTACGTAAGTCAAGCTTCTAGGTCATTTGTTAGTAATGATTACCCACCCAACAATAGAAGGAAAATATATACCTTTAGAAAATTATGTAAAATACCATCCCAGGTTTTACTAAATTGATAATGTAAGATGGTGAAGACACATATGCATCCATTGTTTGTTATTAAGTATATCGTTGTCCTCTTCTAGCATAGTATGTATTTTATTTAGAAAAAAACTTGCATATATTTTTTTCCTTCGTCTCTAAATTAGATCAATGTTGTCATCCGTCCTGAGCACTTCATGAAAGCGGAACGTTAGACTTATCTGTTCCTCAAATCAAAGTCATGTGGATGACTGTGCTGCCAGACAGGCTGGCCTATATTCTCTCTCTGAGGAATGCTTCTTTTCTATTTGTTCTCTTTCACTATAGTCTGTCTTTTGTTTCCTTTTGGTTTTCTTCCTTGTGGCTTTTTTTCAAACATTTCAGCATACATAGGCCAGATGTCCAGGTCTGATGATTACTCTGTTTGGGTAGTTTAAATGACGAACAAGAGCGCTGGACCTCTGTCGTAGTGGGCAAATGGTAATCCTGTTTTGGGAACATTGTTGATTGCTCTGTGCCAGTGGCCTCCCTTTGCCCAGAACCTGCCACCTGGCAGGGTTGGGGGTGGGGCTGGCTTCCTTTCCTTCACATGGAACAGGAGGACAGCAAACACAATGAAACCTCCCTTGTGCCCTGTTCTGAATATCACATAAAAGAGGTTTCACTATTCACAAGGCACAGCTTTAGCTTTTGCTTTTGATAATATTCTGTATAATTTCAAATTACAGCAGCAAACTGATCAGAACATTTGAGATAATATCCAGTTTAATCCTCTAGGGCTTTCTCTAGTAGTATCAGGATAATAGATTCCGGCTTCAGCTACAGAAAACAGTTACTGTTCATTTGACCATCGTAGTTCTATAAAGGAGTCTCTCAAAAAAATCAGCTGATGAAGACAAGGGGTGGTACATTCTTCATTACCAAGAGCCCAGGCTCGTAGCCCAGGCTCCCTTCCCCCGTCTGCAGCTATATGACATCCTCCCTTGGCTGTGCAGAAGTACCTCAAGCTGTTCTGCTCACAATCTGTTCCAGGTCTTCTGTTTCTCATCTTAGTTCACATTACAAAGCCTTTCTTTACATGGCACTTTAATTAACTATAATGACATATTTCCCTGCCTTGAGTATCAAAGGTAAATATTGTATGGTGCTCATTTGCATTTCTTTCTTAAATACAGCTTTTGTTTGTATTTTCCTTTCATTCAAACCCTAGACGTGTTTTGTTTTTAAATCTGACCATTTTTTTGAGCGTTTGTTAGTTCTTCACTCTCATTTAGCCTTCATACTCCCATTTTACCCTCACAGCACTTAAAAAAAAAATCTTCTCTATCTCCATCTGTCACGTCTGTTCTTCAGTTCCAGTCTTGTTTCTTCTCAGCATTCCCTCTGGAAGCCGTACACAAGTTGTTGTTTTTTTTTCTTCCTTCTCCACACCAACATTTCTGCTGCAGTCAGGCTGAATCATGCTGCTTTATGATGTTTAGGGACAAAGTTCTTTTGAAGTGATGTACAATCTTCTTCGCAAAGGGAATGGCAAGTTTGTGTATGTGGGGGTAAATAGCCTTTTGTGGGCTTTATAAAAAGGTATTGGGACAGTGCGCTGTGCAGAGATGTAGACACCGCTGACCAGGTTCTATTCCACCCGGGTTCTTCACAGCACTATCAGTTCTTTCCACCTTTTTCTCGCTATTCACAAAATGTGTTATCTGAAGCTGGCCACATTGAAAACTGTTGCAAAGCCTTTTTGTGTGGATGTAGATGTGAAGGTGCACAATTTATGAGCTTGTTTAGGTGTGTGTGTGCGCGTGTGTGGGAGGTTGCATGCATACATGTGCCTCAGTGTGTATAAAAGGTGGATTTAGAGACATTAGGGATCCGGTTTTGTCAGATGATGTCTGGCACGACATGAGAAGAAGACGAGCTTGGATTGAGACAAGATTGTCTCACAGAAGCTGGGAATAATCTGCTGTTTCAGAGTTAATGCCGCTTTAGAAAAAGGCACTTGTTTTACTTTTTACGCATCTCGATCAGAAGAGCGATATGGGTTGCAAGAGAGTAGTGGCAAACAGCCATGGAATACTGCACTGATAGACAGCAAGCATCCCAGTGCCCCCCTGCAAGATGACATCTGTGGGCTTTGGTGGCATTGCCAACATCACAGCACACAGCAGATTGTAAATGTTATCACTCTTGTCAGGTTGAGTCTATATTTGTCTCTAATATCAGCTCCCACTGCTTAACTAACACTATTATGACCACAATTGAAGAACTGTTTTGACCAGAGATCTGACAAACCCTGGTTAAACTAGTGAGCTGCCACCTGGTCAAGGCCTTTTGTCTCTAACCCCCTTCAGTCTCCTTGCACCAAAAGAGCTTGGCTTCCACTGTTTTCCTTACAGGACATCACCCCCTGGTGTCTGGTATGCAGGTGTCTAATCTGGGCTGGTCCCTTTGTTCCCCATGTTTGGCAACAGAGAAGGCCCTCGCTGATCAGCAAGGCAAAGATGGCATTCCAGCAGCTCTCCATAATCCTCTGTCGGAAGTCCAGTAGACGAGTGGCTGATGTTGATAAAACATGCTCCTGGTGGAATTTTACAATTTGGAGATTGTTTGGAGGACAAAGGAGAGGGAAGCTCACACATATAGACTTTTTTTGTTCAAAGCAAGAAGCTTGTATGTGTACAAATTGTTTTATAGATTTCAATCTGAGCCTGTCAGATTAATAAATCTTCACAGCAGAACCAGCAAAGCACATACTAATACATTTTTTTCCAATTATTATGAGGATCTTTTCCCCCAGACCACAGTTGACGGCTCATTGGGTTTTAGACTCATATATTCCCTAGTGAATTACATGCTTCTGCACAAAGCCCAGAATTCATTGAAATGTTTGGTTAGTCAGTATTGATTTTTTGTGTGTATACTGTAAGCAGCATCAAGTTGTCTTTCGGTTAAAATGTTGCTTTTGCTTTTTTGTATCGATCTAGTGGTGTTTGCCATTATAATGATATTTACTGTTGCAGAACTCAGATATGATTTCAGATTCTCTTATCGTCTGAAAAAAAGGGAGTGAAGAAATTATAGACAATTTCATTTTAAGCAAAATAAATAAAACTAATCTTAATTCAAATAATTTAAAATTTAAAATGATAAAGGCTCAAACACTGAAAACTCTGTGTGAATGTTAACTGAAATAATTTATTTTAAAATGTCTCCTTTAGGTGCTTATTCGTGTCATTGACACCAACAACCACCGGCCTCAGTTCTCCCATCAGGTTTACGTTGTAAGCATTCCTGAAGATGAACCTGCAGGGACTGAAGTCCTGCAAATTCGGGCTGTGGACAAAGACGAGAAAAACAAACTGACCTACACGCTCCTGAGCAGCACTGATCCCTTCAGCCTGCGGAAGTTCCGACTGGATCCAGGAACAGGCACTTTGTACACCACTGAGCGCCTGGATCACGAGACCATGCACCGTCATGTCCTCACTGTTATGGTATGAATCAGTCAGCACAAATACATTTCAATTTCTGATTTAAATTCTGTTCCTTCAACTGCTTTAATATATTCATTTTGAGTTGTTTGCTATGCTTTACAAGAAGAATTAGCATCAAAGTTAGATTATGCGTTTCAATGTTCATTCAACAGAGTCTTATTTCTGTTCTAATTGAATTGATTTATGAATGTTACTTCTCCAGGTTCGAGACCAGGACATTCCAGTTAAGAGGAATCTTGTACGCGTTATTGTTGATGTGGATGACACCAATGACAATGCGCCCTGGTTCATAGGAATGCCTTACACCTGCCGTGTGTTCGAATCTGCTGCCATAGGCTCAGCCGTACTGCAGGTTACTGCTCTGGACAAAGACAAGGGCTATAATGCAGAGTTAGTCTACAGCATTGAGTCAGGTAATTGCCTATTTTTTATTCTGCCTTTTAAATGAGTCATACTTTCCTTAAGTGCTTTTTGGTTTTTTTACTAAAGGCTTTCTTTGTCAAATGAAGTGAATTAAATCAGCCCATCAAAGATGAATGCTTCATCTGTTGTGCTACTCATTGGATCTTGTTCATGAATGAAATATTGTACATAAAGGAGGAAAATATTGACGTCTTTGTTTAGAGGATCACTAGTGTGTGGGTGATGAGCATATCTCTCACAGAGTTTCCCATGATGGCTTTCTCCTACACTGAGCTGTAAAGACATGCAGCAGTTATGTTATTGTTTGCAGATATGCATATTTGAAATAGCTGTGACTTTGTTGACGCTTATTATCCTCTTCATACTTTATTCCAAAAATGTAATTTCTCTTAACATTTCTGTCTTACAGGAAATGTTGGAAACTCTTTTGCCATTGATCCTGTTCTTGGGACAATCACAGTGGCCAAAGAGCTTGATTGCAGCAGCAAAGCAGCATTTGAACTCACCATTAAGGCCACCGATAATGGGGCACCACCTCAGTTCACTACAGCCACTGTAAATATTATGGTAACGGTTTCTGACAATGCAGCCCCTAAATTCACTGAAAAGGAGTTCTCCTCTGAGGTCAGCGAATTAGCCCCTCCAGGAAGTTTTGTCAGCATGGTCACAGCCACCAGCCAATCCTCTGTTTTTTACCAAATAAAAGGTGGCAACATCAACAACGTGTTTGATATCAACCCAAACTCAGGAGTGGTCGTGACACAAAAAAGTTTAGATTATGAGACCACCTCTCAATATAAGCTCATTATACAGGGCACCAACATGGCTGGACTTGCTAGTAACACAACACTTTTGATTCATCTCAAAGATGAAAATGACAATGCTCCGGTCTTTATTCAAAAGGAATTCAAAGGAGTAATCAGCGAGCTGGCCTCAATCAACAGTGTTGTTCTGAGGCATGAAAACACCCCCTTTGTCATTCATGCCTCTGATGCTGATTCGGACCAGAATGCCAGGCTCATTTATCAAATTGTCGAACCTTTTGCTCATAACTACTTTGCTATTGACTCGAGTACTGGAGCCATCAGAATCACAACAGCTTTGGATTATGAACAGAGGAGTGTTTTCCGCTTCACAGTTCAGGTTCATGATTTAGGAATGCCACGACTATTTGCAGAGACACCAGCCAATGTGACCATTGAAGTAATTGATGTTAATGACTGCTCACCCATTTTTAGCCAAGAACTGTATGACGCAGCCTTCGTTGTGCCAACCTACAAAGGTGTAGAAGTAATTCAAGTGAATGCTACAGACGCAGACTCTGGGCCCAACTCAAAACTTTTCTTTTCCATCTCTGAAGGGAATATTGGGGATAAATTTAAAATTGATCCAGTCACAGGCATCATCTCGATTCAGAATGTCACACAGCTCAGGAGCAGATATGAATTAAAGGTTAGGGTTTCTGATGGTAGGTTTGCTGATGTTTCTACAGTGAGGATTACTGTAAAGGAAAACAAGGAGAACAAGATGAAGTTCACCCAGGAAACATACAAAGCCTACATCCAAGAAAATTCTTCTGACAAGAAAACACTAGCTGTGATTGCTGCTGTTGGGAACCACGTGAATGAACCTCTGTTCTATCGAATTTTAAACCCTGACAACAAGTTTAAAATCAGCTCTACGTCCGGTGTTATTTCAACTACTGGGATTCCATTTGATCGGGAAGAACACGACACATACGATATCATTGTTGAGATCACTGAGGAAGACAAATCTGAAAATGCAGCCCATATTTTAGTTACTGTGATTGTGGAAGATGTAAATGACAACAAACCAATGTTTGTTTACCTTCCCTATCATGCCCTAGTTCAGTTGGATGCAGAGGAAGGTCAAGTCATTCGACAGGTCAAGGCTGTGGACAAAGACATGGGCACAAATGCAGAAATACATTATTCTCTAAAGGAGCATCAAGAACACTTTGAAATGAGCCCATATGGAGAAATCCTACTTAAAAAACAATTTGAGAAAGACTCCCTCAACACGAAGTTTGTTCTTGTTGTTGTGGCTAAGGATAATGGAGAACCATCTCTTTCGGCAGAAGTTGAAGTGCCAGTAACAGTTGTGAACAAAGCAATGCCTGTATTCGAGAGGCCTTTTTACAGCATTGAAATCCCTGAAAACATTCAGCTACACTCCCCTGTGCTCCATGTGCAGGCCAGTGATTCTGAGGGCCCTCGTATTGTGTACACTATTGCTGAGGGGGATCCTTTCAAACAGTTCTCAATTGATTTTAACACGGGAGTCATTCATGTGATTCAGCCTTTGGACTTTGAGATGCATCCTGCATATAAGTTAAATGTAAGAGCCACAGACTCTCTGACCGGAGCTCACTCTGAGGTGTTTGTTGATATCATCCTGGAAGATGTAAACGATAATGCCCCTGTTTTTATGTCAAAGGCCTACTATGCCAATATCTCTGAGGCGTCTGTCATTGGTACATCCATTTTGCAGGTAGTTGCCAGAGATTCTGATACCGGTAACAACCAAGAAGTATTTTTTCAGCTGGTTGAGGAAAGAGGGAAAAGTTCAGATTTTTTTACCATTGACCGTGACTCTGGAACTATCTTTACAGCTCAAATTCTTGATCATGAAGAGATTCAGCAACACAAGCTGAAGGTCCTTGCAGTGGACAGAGGAGTACCAGCCCTTTCTAGTGACATCATTGTGACAATAGATGTTACAGACCTGAATGACAATGCACCAATCTTTACAGAGCACACTTACAAAACTACAATCAGCGAATTGGCCCCACGTGGACACTTCGTCAACCAGGTCCAGGCTTCTGATGCTGACAGTTCAGATGCAAACAAGTTGGAGTTCTCAATTATATCTGGAAACGAAGAACAGAACTTTGCCATCAACAAAAAAACTGGAGCCATTGTTATTTCAAACCACCGCCAGCCACACATGGAGCCACTTTACAATCTTAATGTGTCTGTGTCAGATGGTGTGTTCAGAAGCTCTGCCCTTGTTGAAGTAACAGTGATTGGTGCCAACTTCCACAACCCCACCTTCTCACAGACAGAGTATTTAGTTGAGGTTATTGAGAACTCTCCTGCTGGCACCCTGGTAGCAGAAGCGCCTGCGACAGATGATGATGAAGGCATCTATGGCCACATTACTTACCATATTGTCAATGAGTTTGCAAAAGACAAGTTTACTGTTAGTGAAAAAGGGGAGATTTTCACTCTTGATAGACTTGATCGTGAAAATCCTGTAGAGAAGATTATTCCTATTTCTCTGATAGCTAAAGATGGTGGTGGAAAGGTAGGCTTTTCTGTCATCAACGTCATTGTCACAGATGCCAATGACAACACTCCTCAGTTCAGAGCAGTTGAGTACAAAGCCACTATTGCATCAGATGTCCCAAGAGGAACATCTGTGCTGAAAATTGCCGCTTCAGACATGGATGAGGGGAGTAATGCTGACATCGAGTATTCCCTTGAAGCAGATGTTGAAAATGTAGAGGAAAATTTTGAAATACACAAAACCTCTGGAGTCATTATTACTAAAGAAAGCCTCATAGGACTTGAAAATGAACTGTATGCATTTTTTGTGAGGGCGAAGGATACAGGGAGCCCACCCAAACATTCAGTTGTTCAGGTTTACATTAGAATTGTCTCATCAGAGACACAGGTTCCCAAATTTGCTGAACCATTTTATCGCTACACTGTTGCTGAGAACCTTCCCATCGGCACAGAGATAGATACAATTCAGGCTGAGAGCGAGCAGCCACTTGTTTACAGCCTTGTGAAAGGCAACACTCCTGAGAGCAATGAGGATGAGGTGTTTGTTGTAGAGAGAGATAGTGGAGCCCTAAAGCTTCAGAAAAGCCTTGACCACGAGACAACCAAATGGTACCAGCTTACTTTGCTTGCTCAGACTGTGTATGAGAATTATGAAGTGGTTTCATCAGTAATTGTGAACATCCAAGTTAAAGACATTAATGATAACAAACCAGTCTTTGACGCAGACCCTTATGAGGCTGTTGCTGTTGAGAACCTTCCAAGTGGGACTCCAGTCATTCAACTCAAAGCCACAGACCTTGACTCTGGACCTAACGGCCTTATTGTCTACAGCCTTGACTCTAAGCAGAACTTGCAGGAGATCTCTGACCTGTTTGCCATTAACGGTGAAACTGGATGGGTAACCACTTTAAAGGAGCTGGACCGTGAAAAAACAGATAAATACATCATTGCCGTCCTGGCTACGGACCAAGGCGACACGATTCAGCACATCACTGGTGCAACAGTAGAAGTAAAGGTGGCCGATGTGAACGACAACCCACCACGCTTCTCTGCAGAGATCTACAAAGGAACAGTCAGTGAAGATGACCCTCCACCCAGCGGCGTGATTGCCATTCTCAGCACCACAGATGATGATTATGAAGACATCAATAAACAAGTGAACTACTTTATAACAGGTGACTTTTTTATATTTTAATTTTTTTAGCATAGTTTTTGCTAGCAAGTTGGATCAAAGACAACTTTTTAAATTCTTGAAAACATTTTGCTTCTCATCTATGAAGCTTTTTTTTTTTTAACCTCTAAAGGCACTAAGATCCAAGAGTTATTGAACACATTATGTGAAAAATGTTTAATTGTCTGAATAATACTTTAAAATAAATTAGATTATGTGCTGCAAATTAGCAAGTGTGAATTACTTCGTGAAGTCTGAAAATATCAAGCGGACGTAGAAATTGGAGCTGTCATTTTCCTTTGTGCAGTCTTTGTTTACATATTTCTATGACAACAACATTTGTTTTAGAGGTGACAGCTTGCTTTATAAAGATGGTGTAATTCTACAGAGCCTCTCCAGACATTAAGGTTGTTTAGTTGCATAGAAAGCTTCCTGCTTCTGATTTGCCTGTCACAATCAATTGTTAAATCTTGTTTAATCTCAAAACAGGAGGAGACCCACTTGGTCAGTTTGCCATTGAACATATTCAGAATGAATGGAAGGTTTTAGTCAGAAAGCCCCTGGACCGCGAAGTGACAGACAATTATCTGCTCAACATCACTGCCAGCGATGGCATCTTCACTGCCAAAGCTGTAGTGGAAGTCAAGGTGCTGGACGCCAACGATAACGACCCCATATGCACAAAGGTAAAGTTTACTTTGCTTGTATTTTCAGCAATTTCTACACCCATTTCTTTTCAGTATGCACCGCTTTCATTCCACATCTGTTACTCTCTGTGTTCTCCAGTCCATCTACAGTGAAAGCGTCCCAGAAGACTCCCTGGCTGGCAGGCTCATCCTGCAGGTCTCTGCCACAGATGCTGACATACGCTCTAATGCCCAAATCTCTTATGAGCTCCAGGGTGTTGGATCTGAACTGTTCATGATTGACTCAGAGACAGGTGCGTATCAGTGTAGGAATGAACATTTATTCAGGAAAAAAATGCAACGTAGGCGTGATGTTTTGAGTAAAGCAGAAAATTGAGATCTCTAATTGTAATATATTTTATTCATAAAGCCTTCTTTAATTTGATCCAATCTATTTTAGAGGTTATTGTGTTATTTTGGAGCAGTGGGGATAAAAATCATTTTGAAGTCTGTCATGAAACACTCCTGGGTTTCAGTGCTGAGCAGTAAGTCAAAAAGGCAGCGCAGCATGACAAGCTTCACAATCTACATGGGAGCTGTGATTCCCCTGCAAAATGTTCTGTTTGGCATGCGTGTTTGGTTTTTTTTTGTGTTTAAATTATTGTTAGCCACAGAGGACGTTTGGAAGTTTTACCCAGTTGTTATTTACTTGTTCATTTTTAAAAGAGCCAAGAACAATTCCCTGCAGGGCATTCGAACGCCTCACAGTGGCACTAAAATACAGAGTCGCATAGTTATATTGAATTAATGTCTGCAATACTTCATGCCGGCAAATTATTTCCTCTGGGAGATGCTCTAAATCAGACTTTTCATTTGGTTGCTGAATAAAAAAGTAAACTGGGAAAAAAAACAACCACCTCAGAACAATCGCATTTAATCAGAACCAACCTGTTTTTAGAGTGAATGGAAAATAAAAGTATAGTAAGACAGGGCAGACTAAGCCTGTAGATTTTAGCAGCTTAACAACACATCTGCTGTTGCTAAGACAGAAAATAAGGCAAAATGCCATCCAGCTGTCTTCTGGTAGAACTCAATATTAAGTTTTCACCAGCAGTAGAGCTGCTGAGGAGAAGGATTTCTGTTTCCAGAGCAGACAAGCAGGAGTATTGCTGATTATGATCGCCGAGAGGCTACGCAGTTTTCCAGTGAGGTTGTGGTAATCTTGGCTGCCTCACTTCCCAAGACACTTTCTAGCTGCTCATTGCTGCCAACTCTGATGTTTTTTTTCTTCTTCAACGCTTCCCCCTCTCTTTGCTTTTCTCTACTACCTCTCGTGCTTTGATTACTTATTTATTCCTCTTAGTTATCTCTTGAAAGCCTTTAGTTTGGATGCCTTTATGTGCCTCGTAGGCTAATGGTGCTCTACAGTTTGCTAATAAACTCAGTATTTTATCAACTCTTTGCAAACACAAATTCTGATCCCTGTTTGAATTTCTGTACTCCAGGGGAACTGAAGACTCTGCAACCCCTAGACAGAGAGGAGCGAGACGAACACCGGTTCCGAGTGCGAGCAGTGGATGGGGGAGGGAGGTACTGCGAAGCTGAGATCCACATAACGGTGGAGGATGTCAACGACAACCCGCCTCAGTTCTCATCTGAATCCTACACCATCACGGTGTTCGAGAACACAGAAACGGGCACATTTGTTGCTAAACTGTTGGCAAATGATATTGATGCAGGTAAAGAGTTCTTTTGTAAAATACAATGTTTTTTTCTAAATCTGTATTCCAGAAAAAACTAATGACTAGGTCCCCAAACTACAAAAGCAGGTTTGTCATTGTTAGTCACTCGTCCATTTGGCTCGATATAAAGGAGGAATCACAAAGCTAACCATTTGTCACACAAGCTTAAGTCTCATGGTTTAGTAGAAAATGCTTTCTCTTCAAAATGCTTTTAAACTCACAGCTGAGTGAACAAGAAATCTCTGAAAAGAGCCTCAAATAGGAGTGAAAATATTTCAATCAAAAAGACTGTTTTTATCTTCATTGATCCATGAAGAAGACTAGGATCACCAACTCCTGTGGCTTCATTAATGGAGGATTTTGAAAAAGTACAAGAGTCTCATATTCAGCTACATACTCATATCTGCGTGAGAAGATGTCAGTAACAAGACCACACCGTTGTTGTTGAAGAAAGTGTTTTGGTAAATTGTCAACTAAACAGAAGATTAATTCTGTCAACGATCTTTGCCACAATCCAAAACAGGACAAACAAAATGCAGAACAAGCAAACAAATACATGAACAAAAAGTTCATTATAACTAGATATAGGTGCTTCTGAATTTATACATGAAACAAATTTAAACCTAAATAGAAAAAGAAGGAGACACAGCCTGACTGGAGCCAAATAATAACATTTGTATACATATGTAACACAACCTCAGGTAAAAAATTAATCGAAAATAAAAACGTTCTACAAGAAGACACAACGTTTCCTTAATAAAAGTATAGAAAGAAACAAATCTTTGCAAATCTCTTTAATCTGACATTAACAGTTTTCTGAATTAATGAGTTATAATTATACTGTAATTTCATTCTTGTATTCGGAGCTTTTCTGAGTCTGTCAATCTTTAACCAACTGACATTTTGTCTGTTTATAAAATATATTGTTTTCAAATTTTAGAAAGTCTAATATTAAAAATACAGTAAGTTTCAGAGACATGTTTTGCAATCAACTTTAGTGAAATGAGAAAGAATCAAACATATTTGAATTAACTATCTTTTAGATGTGGCAATAGAAGGTTAATTGCCAGAAAATAGGCTCACAAATAACCTGTGCAATGAACCTAAAATGTAATTAACTTACAGCTGACATATTACTTCAGGTCACAACAACATTTAGATGATTCAAGAGCATAATTTAACAATCATTTTTAGTGTAATTTATTCTTTTGCATATTCAACTGGGCTCTGTGTTGACTAACTTATTATCTTTTCACTGTGGAGTTGCATTCTGCCAAATGGCCAGAATGTTAGAATAAAAAAAAAAACTGAAATTTTTATCAACCCCTGAAATTAAAAGCTCCATTGCACTCTAATGAAATTCCTCTCTCCTCAAGCTGAATTCTCAAAAGGGAGGATTGCAATTTTCCATTTACCTAGCACAACACCACAGGGCCACATATTTATCTCAAGCGTCTCCTCCTTTCAGCAAACATTGCCAATCACCAAGAGGCTCACACATGGATAGGTCTGAGAGCTTAAACCTCACAATTTAACAGCCATTGGAATCACTTGGGAGTTTTATTTTATTTTATTTATTTATTTTTGAAGAGACCGGTGGAGCTGCTATTCTAGGTTTGGCTCTGTGTTTAGTGAAGCAGGACACCCAAACATTAAAAAACATCTTAGATTGTTGACTGACAGAATCGACACTGTCTGTCTACTTCTATTCCATTTCGCCACTTTTTTTAATGGGCCTGGCTGACAGAGTGAAAGGAATGCCAGAAATGGCCCCCCTTAGAGACAAACATTATATGGTGTAAGGAAAGCTACCAATCTGGATTTCTCTTTGCAAAGCATTGACTTTGCATTTTACATACTAATGACAAGGATAAGAAAAAGGTGGCGAAAACAAGGTACAGCCTACAATTCAGCCAAAGGCAATAACTATTAGCAATACTTAGTGAAAGTAGAGAAGGACTTGAACAAAAATATTCATCCATCCATTATCTGAATCGACTTCTTCCTTTCAGGGTCACGGGGGTCACTGGTACCTAAATACGCATCCAAAGGGTACAAAATAAAAAGAGTGTTGGATGTGTTGGTTTTAAGGTATTCCAAAGTTTTAAAAAGTAACTATGTGAAAACCCTTCAATTCTTTTTTATCACACATTCCTTGAAGGTTGCCTCAGTTTTAATGAGATGCCAGAATCAGTGTTAGGTTTTCTCTGGTCAAAAGTGGCTTATTTTTAACTTTTGGCATCAACCCAATTCAAGATGGCAGCCACAGCAAATTCACCTTTGCAAACACAAAAATATCTGTAACTTTTACTTTTACAGATATCGAGGTAAATTTTGGTCTGGTCGTATCTGAGAAGCATTCTCAGCAGATACTCTGAGAGCGAACACACCCCAGGGGAATTTCTGTGGCATTGCACATAATGTCATTCACAATATTTGACCAAACATACATACACTCCATCCCATCCTATCATATTATGATTTTAGTCTAAAACTCTGGCATAACGAGCAGAAAGCAATTTGCATTATTTGACCGAATACTAGACCCTTAATTCTACAATTTTGTTCATGTCTTCTGCCTTTGCGTACATGTTTAAAACATTCACTATATAATATATATTTCAAGACAGTCTGCTGGCTCTTTGATGTTTTCACCAATTTTCAATTGAATTCTTAAACTTGATTAATTTGAGCTTTCATGCTTTATCTTCAAAACTTCAAGATGGTAGATTTAAAATAAATGTCATCAAATATGTGACTAATTTTAAACACCGACTTGCAACTCATTCACTTGTGTCTTTTTCACTATCCTTATGTGCATTTGTGCATAAAAAAAAATTACAAATAAGTATTAAGAAGTAGTACATTATCATAGCTGTAAGATAACATCTAAAATAATGTGTTATTATGACAATATGTAATATTTAAGCAGCATTCATGAAACTAGCTGCAGTTCTGTCAATAAATGAATTAAATCAGATCATATGATACATATTAAAACATTTTTATTTGTTTCAATGCTATGAAATAATGTTTTTTTCTCAAAGTAATCATCTTGTCAGACTCATACTGGCCCATGTCTAGTTGTATCTTTGACCCAGTTACTTCATGCTTCAATCTTTGAAGCCAACCATTAAAATTTAAAATCTAATGTAACCCTTCTTCTAAGAGGATTGATTTATCCTTCATATTTTCTGCATATTTCAGAGTGGACTCAATCTTGGCAGTGGTTTCTGTGTGCCACAGCCTCTGTGATCCCTCCACGGTGTCTGATCCTCACCCACATAGCAGCTCCCAAGCTCAGCCTCCTGTTAGGATCTCTGAGAGGCAGCACTTATCAGTGTGGAATGATTATGAAGCAGACAGAGACACAGACCTAGACTGGTGCCCTTGATCTGTGATAAACTTCTAAATTCCCCCTCTGATTCAGCTTTTGTCCTTTATCTCACCACCTGGATTGGAGCATATCTCTTTGCCCCCGGCGCCACCCTGCAATGTTATTTCCCTCAATCGCTTTTGAAAGTTTCTCCATTTTGGAGGAGTTTAAACGATTTGTCCCTTGTCTTCTTTGTTGCTTTGCCAGAGTCATGCTGTGCATCTCTGGATTGTTACAGTATGCGTCTAAAAAGATGTTCTGGAAGTTGTCCATTTGCCCAAAAATAACAAGATCAATGTACTTGCTTTTGGTGAAATTACAAAGCTTTACATTAATAAATTGTGCTACACAATATAGTCTGTGATGTAGCTCTTCAGCTAATCTATGAAATACTTTACTATCTGGAAAATAATACATTATAACAAACAATTATAACAATAATTTCTGAGAAGCCGAAGGGACCTTGTTCATGAATATGAGCTGCCTATTTATTCTCCAGCTCTGTTTCAAATTAAACATTCCAGCCCAGGGACTGAGATAAGCATCATTAAAACCAGTGTATAAGGCACTATAGGAAGTCATAATTCAATACAAATCTCAAAACCGTCATTAAACAATCGTCTTATTAATGTTCATAACCAGCTGAAAGTGATGAGAAACTATATAAGCAGCATTCCCCACGGTCATCTCTCCGGCACGGTAATGAGATCTAGAGTGGATGGAGGGTGCTCACCTGATAAATGGGACCGTAATAGCATATTCCAAATGGGGACCACCTGTAGAAAAGCATTATGATTATTATTGTGATCAGTCTTTGTCTTATTTCTGGGACCATCATGCTTGTGGGAGGACATGAGTTATGAGGACAGAATGAGTTAGACATTTACAGCTCTGGTTTATCAGCGGTGCTGTGAAACACTGATGTTCTGGGATGAAGGTGCAGAAAGTGCTGGTTTTCAGAAAATCAATTCACCCAAATACCAAAGTCAGTGGGGTTGTGAGGTTTTTGGCAGATAGACCCAGGAAACAGGGAAAAACTGGAACGTATGCAAAAAAAGATGTCTATTAACAAAAATCATGTTGATGTGGCAGCTTCAAAAAGACTTACTTACTACTTACTTACTACAAACGTTTCTCAAGGAAACGTGAAAAACAAACCACACTGGCCAAAGGTGTGCAGCACAATGAATGGACAAATCACAGAGGACAGCAGACGGAATATAAAGCCACACTGGCGAAAGGTAAACTAAAAACACCTGTAGGAGACACATGAGGAGCGAGTCAGTAAGGGCGTGGCTAAAGCAAAGACAGCCAGATGATAGAATGAAAGACTTGACGAATACACAGCAAATTTGTCAGAAGCTGTGATGGAGGGGAGTCAGGTGCTCAGAGTGCAGGCTTCCAGCTGCAACATTGACACTAATGGAAAAAGAAAACAGACTTATCTTTTTTTATGTTATTTCAGGTCTTAATAGTGACATTCTCTACTCGCTGGCCAACTCAATGGATGGATTTTTCTCCATTGATGAGCACACTGGTGTGATAACTCTGGAGCGCCCCCTGGACCGCGAGGTGCAGTCAGTGTATGAGCTGAAGGCCCGGGCCAGCGACCAGGGCTCTCCTCGTCTTTCCTCATTCTGTCAGGTGATGGTCTCCATCCTGGACATCAACGACAACCCGCCTGTGTTCGAGCACCGCGAATACACGGCAAATTTGTCAGAAGACGTGGTGGTGGGGACGCAGGTGCTCAGAGTGCAGGCAGTCAGCCGCGACGCTGACACTAACGGAGAGATCTCCTACAGCATCATCAGTGGGAATGAGCATGGGATGTTCAGTGTGGACCCACGCACAGGTATGTCGAGAAACAGCTTTTTTTTTTTTAAATGTGCATAAGTTACTGATTTTTAGATTTTAGGATTTTTCAACATAGCTAATGCTGATAATTTGGCAGAAATTGGCCTTTTAAATTAGTTGACTAATGAATTGGTTGAACTTGTTTTTAATTATTAAAACAATCCTTTATAAATCTTTTAATTTTTTATGTTTACTGTGGTTTTCTAGATAAAATATGGTCTTGATAATACAATATTATGCTCTCTCACTCCCTTGTCTTTTTTTTTTGTTGTTCTCAGGTGGCATTTTTCTGATTGACGGGTTGGACTATGAGCTCTCTCATGAGTACTACATCACTGTAGAGGCTACAGATGGTGGTTCTCCTCCGCTCAGTGACATTGCTACTGTGAACATTAACCTCACTGATGTCAATGACAACAAGCCGGTCTTCAGCCAGGATGTCTACACAGCCGTCGTTAGCGAGGACGCAGAGCTAGGAAAGACAGTGTTGGCGGTGAGACTGTTGTCTCCATGGAAAATGTTTAGATAGTACACAACAGCTGTTTGTTGTGGTGAAATAACTCATAATTACTCTAAAACCGTATGAAGGATTATACCTTTTCCCCTCCTATCTCTCTTAACTTCCCTTCAGCTAAATCTGTCAGTTCATCCACCTTCTAGCTCCGATGTTCATTTCCTCGCTCACGGCCCGTCTCCTCTCTGCCCATTATTCACTGAACACACTATCACATATCTGCACCTGTGGCAAACCACCATCTGGTGGAAAAGCTAAATTAGGGCCAGTGCTCTTTATGCTCACTGCGCTCATGCTCCTATGCAGTATCTGATACACATGCTCAAAAAGTATAATTACAACACATTTGACTCATTAAGCCTCTTATCCAGGATGTGTTTCCAACCTTTCCCTGAATCTTTTCACAACTTCTTCCCAGCTCATAGAAAAGAAAGCTGTGTTCATGACCTGTGCACCTAACGTACCTAATATAAATAATTTATTAGAGAATTTAATATTAATGTTTGCCATTGTCTCATACTTGTAACTATTCACTGTCTGCTAATTTCCCCAGGGATTCCTTATCGTATCTGACAGAAATGAGTTTGAAGCCCCTAATTTACGTTTCTTTTTGCAAGTGTTTGTGTGTTACTATAGAGAGGTGGATATTGCAACAGTGAAGTCAAAACAATAACTTTCAGTGTTGTTAAATCAAATATTACTTTGTTTTGCTAATTTTGTTGGTTTTATTACAATATAAGTTATGTTAAATATTTAAAATTAGGTTTAAAATTTTGAATTAAGTCCTTATATTGCTGATGGAGGAAATAGATTTTTAGGGCCGACACTTCAGTGTGTGACATGTACATCCAACCTCAATCCTTGATGACCAAAAAATGAATAATGATGTTTGTTTGACTCAAAAGGTGATGGCTGAGGATTTCGACGGGCCCTCCAACAACCATGTTCGATACTCTATCGTGGATGGTAACCAAGGCAGCCCGTTCACCCTTGATCCCCTCCGAGGCGAGCTTAAAGTTGCTCGCCAGCTGGACCGGGAGAGAGTAAGAGACACAGCAGACACAACTCTGTTCACATGCAGCTTAATTCACTGAGAAACTAATTGGAGTCTATGCAAAATCAAATGAGATTCATGTCACACCTAATAGGGGGGCTTGTTTAGTGATCTCTGCTGCAGTATTGCTTGGAACAGCAGCTTTTCCTTGTGTATGGTAATTTTGGCTCCTCTTTCTTTTATTCAGACATCTGGGTACACTGTGGTGGTGGTCGCCTCAGACAACGGTGTGCCCCCCCTCTCTAGCAGCACCATGATCAACATTGACATCTCTGACGTCAATGATAACCCGCCTCTTTTCTCCCAGGCTAACTACAGCCTCATCATTCAGGTGAGAAGTTTGAGGGGTGGGGGGAAGGAGTAGTGGAGATAGCTGATTAGAGGGAATAAGATAGATCGAGAGGAAGAAAGGAACGAGGGGGTGCTGGAGGGATTGCAGCAGACGCAAGGAAGGATTAACAGGGCAAAATAATGGAAGGCTATGAGACTAGAATATCAAGAAGTAAGTAGGAAGATGAAGCAGGAACGGAGGTAAGTCGAGGGAGAAATAAAGAGGTTGAGGAGATTGAAAAGACAGAGGTTGCATCTTAAGTGTAAAAATGCAGATCAGGAAAAGACTAAAAGGACAGTGAAACCTGCAAGATGCTAACAATGAAGAGGTATAGCTGATTAGGCTGAGGAGAAGAAAAGGAATAAAATGAGATATCCCTGTTCCTCAGGTTTAGAGAAGAAAAGATCTGATTCCAAGAATAGATGTTTCATTTTCTAATATTTTAGAGACTTCTAAAAGGTGCTAGTGAGTGAAGGGACAGTTTTTAACAGTGCAAGATATGTTGACAGAACCATCATCGCGTCATTAATATTTGTTTGTGCATAAGGTACAACAGAGCGATGAATTCATCAGAATAAACTTTTAGCCTCTACAAACTGATGTACTAGTTGAACTTCCTGGAACTCTAATTATGCACTATTAATTAAATTTCTACGACATTGATTGAGACTATAAAGTCTTTAGGAAAATCACACATCAGATGAGAACTTATTTAATAGCCGTTAATTCTTTCAATCAGCTGGAATTTACTGCATTTATCTTATCTTGGCTACGGGTGGTGGCGTGATAAGACTCGTCTAATGCTGCCTGCACGACGGGGTGATCACACAGTTTTTATGATTCACCCCATAATTACTGCCTGCTTATTCGCACTTAAATTTATATGCATTTGTCTGAAAATAGGTCATGCACATTTTCAGTTTGATGAATCTATGAAATGATCTAACTTGTACTTTATTAATCTGGAGCATCAAAAATAAACATGACAACCAGTTTTCATTTTACAAACTCAGAGGTCCCATTCAGCTAAGATTTAACAAAGAAGGCATTTTTTATTTACATTTTTTTTGCATATGTACCGGTATGTACATTTTACGACATATGTTGCATACAGTCAATATGGATCAAGATTAAACAGT
Source organism: Millerichthys robustus (assembly GCA_034783495.1). Classification (NCBI taxonomy): domain Eukaryota; kingdom Metazoa; phylum Chordata; class Actinopteri; order Cyprinodontiformes; family Rivulidae; genus Millerichthys; species Millerichthys robustus. Next base: position 10,990,892 of record JAVKLF010000100.1, read on the forward strand.
GTTTTCGTTAATAGCTGTATTGTATTCACCATTAAAGTCTGATGAATGTACAACATCAAATCCCCCTAAATTAAAGCAAAGAACATTGAGTACACATGTACTGTACCCACTGGAGAATCAATAGCTGTTTTTTTAACATTAGAGAATAAAAGTCATAGGAAGTCAGGTCTTCATTCAACAAAATGTCAGATATAAACCTTTCACACTCACAAAAGATGAAGTATTTTCTTAAAAACTCAGAAGTGTGAGGAACAACAGCGCTGTTCAATGTTTCCATAAATCTAATGGGTATGTCAGAAAGAGGACATTTGAAACTGAGCTTATTGCAGATGGAAGTAATATCTGAGATGTCTAAATATAAACATAGGTATTGCAAAGAAGTTTGACTTCATAAAGAGGCTAAATGTGAGTTTTGAGGGTTTTAATCAAATCTATGATCATTTATTTAGATATTTGTCAGATGAAACTTGATGAATTCTTAAT
>JAVKLF010000100.1:10993444-11003444 GCA_034783495.1 Millerichthys robustus
ACACACACACACACACATTTGCTTGTTTATGTTGTGGTAAGGTTTCCAATCTCAGTTGAAGTTTTCCTACAATCAGGTGGCAAATGTCCCGTGCTGAACAACATGTGTGAAAACAACCCCTGTCCAGAAGGCATGAACTGTGTGGCTGATCCCTTAGACACTGTGTACAGCTGTGTGTGTCCAGAGGGCAAAAGAGGCAAATGCTCTGGTAAGAAACGTAATTTTTTTTGTTTGTTTTAATATTTTCATACACACACACCCTTCTGTAATGATATATTTTTTCCTCATACCAGATGGCCACTCGCTGACATTCAGCGGAAGTGGTTTTGTGAAGTACCGTCTGATGGAGAATGAGAACAAGGAGCTGATGAAACTCTCTCTGAGGCTCAGGACCTTCTCCAGCCACGCTACAGTCATGTATGCAAAAGGAACAGATTACAGCATCTTAGAGGTGTGTGTTACGTGTGCAGTTTTCCAACTCAACTCTCTGGCAAAATTTGTTCTTTCAGCCTTGTTGAAAGGAAATGGATAACCCTGACAGTCATACACAAGTCTAAACAGACTGTAGGTCTGAATTTCTTATTACTGTCCATCTCCATACCAGAGGCATTCAGCTGACCTAACATCGCCCCGTTCTTTGTATGAACCAACTAAGCTGAAGGGTTCAGAAAGGCAGTTAAAAACTCCTTTCACATGAGAGATTATGGGAATGTAGTTGTGAGTTTTTAAAAAACAACAACACACAAGCTATTTTAGTGGTGAGAGGGAAACAGACAGCAGTTTTCCACACATTCCATTTTCAGTCTGTCTGGCAAAGCAGTCTGCATGCCAAATGAAAACCTCTGACTGAATCAGAGGCTTTTTTTATTATTAAACTACCTTATAAGGTTTTTAATATCCACAGTGTGCACATTTTAGATCCTTCAACAAAATGTTAGTGTTACTTAGATGCATAAAGCTGTTTTTGTTTTCCAACAAAACTAGTGTTTCGCAATAAAATTAGCAATGCTTGTTCATGGTGTACCTTTAAATGACTGCACCCTGTGTCAGAACTTTATCTATGACAGTAATTTGATTAGTCGAAAGGAATTATCCTAATTTAATCTGATTATGGAACAAATAGCAAATGTCATTAAATGAATGATCTAATTTAAAAAATGTCATGTTTAGTTGGTTTTAATTCAGCATTTGTTGTCTTTAAAATAGATTGTAAACGGTCGTCTGCAGTACAAGTTTGACTGTGGCAGCGGGCCTGGCCTGGTGTCAGTCCACAGTGCTCAAGTTAACGATGGGGAGTGGCACTCTGTTTCCCTGGAAGTGGATGGTAACTATGCCAAACTGGTGCTGGACCGGGTGCATGCGGCTTCCGGCACTGCTCCAGGCACTCTGCGCACACTCAACCTCGACAACACCATTTACTTTGGCGGTTACGTTCGCCAGCACAGCTCCCCTCGCCTCGGACGCAGCTTGCCCATCACTAATGGGCTTCGTGGCTGCATGGAGGCCATGGCGCTGAACGGCCAGGAACTACCTCTGAACACCAGAGCTAGGCGGACCCATGCCGTTCTGGAGGACATTGTGGACGTGGCTCCAGGTTGTGCCCTCTCGCCAGCCGAGAGTTGTTCCAGCAACCCCTGCACCAATGGAGGGAGCTGCACCTCTCTGCCTAACGGAGGTAAATTGTCCCCTGCTTAGCTCATTGCTTTACTTCAACCTTCTCAGGGCCACTTCCTCATTGACGTTCTTGGTGAATTTCTTAGGCTACTTCTGCAAGTGTCCTGCCTCGTTCATGGGCACACACTGTGAGATCACCATAAGTCCTTGTGCGTCCAACCCCTGCCTGTACGGTGGCACCTGTGTTCCTCGAGCAGATGACTTCTACTGCCAGTGCAGGGGGCAGTACTCAGGACAGAGGTATCATGCTGGTTTTTAAGGATCTTCAAAACATGAGCATCATAGTTTACTATTTTTTTTTCTGGTGTTGTTTTGAAAGTTAGTTTAACATACTGGATATAATGATAATAATTTTAGGTAGAGTGAATGATATCTGTTTAGTTTAGTATTACCTGTTTGCTTAATAATATATCCTGCAGATATCTGAATATTTTTTATGAAATCACCATTGACAGCATGTCCTGGAATAGAGGACCATATGAAAAAAATGGGTCCGCAGAATGTTTGTGCTTTAATGGAGTTTTTTTGTTCTGATTGCAGGTGTCAGTTAGGGCCATACTGTAGAGACAACCCCTGTAAAAACAGTGGGAAGTGTATTGACAGCCTGGATGGTCCAGTGTGTGAGTGTGAAGCAGGCTTCCAGGGAGACAGGTCTGTTCAAACTTATTTTATTCTTCAACCCTGTCAGATTTTTGTTTGTTTTTTGTCATCTGTCACATTGAGTCCTAATATTTTGTCCAGGTGTCTGAGTGATGTGGATGAGTGCATCAAGAACCCCTGCACTAACGGAGGCCAGTGCCACAACACATATGGCTCGTTTAAGTGTAACTGTTCGGTGGGTTACAGCGGACAGATTTGTGAACTCCGTTCGGAAGTCCGTAATGAATTTGTCTCCACCTCCTGGAACATCAGCTTGGAGGAAGTGATTGGCATCGTGGTCTTTGTCTCCATCATCTTCATACTTGTCCTGCTTTTCATCATCATCCGCAAGAAGGCCTGCCGCAGCAAGTCAAAGACGAACGACGACAACCATCCAGGAGGTTCCAGTGTGCCCCACTCCTTCCTCCACAGACCTTACTTTGACTCCAAACTCAACAAAAACATCTACTCGGACATCCCTCCTCAGGTGCCCGTGCGGCCCATCTCCTACACACCCAGCATTCCCAGCGACTCACGGAACAACTTAGACAGAAACTCATTTGAGGGCTCTACCATCCCAGAACATCCAGAATTCACCACCTTCAACCCGGATTCTGTGCACGGACACCGTAAGACAGTGGCTGTGTGCAGTGTGGCGCCCAATCTCCCCCCTCCCCCTCCCTCCAACTCAGTGTCAGACAGCGATTCCATCCAGAAGCCAAACTGGGACTACGATTATGACAGTAAGTTTGCTTTTTATGTGCTCACCTGTTTTTGCTTATTTGAAATCTGTCTTTGAGTAAATTTCATATGACAAAAGAAAAATCTTTTAATGAGCAATATTTGCTTTATTGTTTGTTGGGCTGGTGTCATTATGGTTCCTGATTTATCTGGGGCTTTTCAGATGAGTATTGACTTTCAAGACAAAGTTTTTTCACAGATTCGGTGAGATTATTCAAAAAATGTTCTTGTTCAAGTTGAAATTTTTCAGTCATGCAAAATTCTACTTGATACCACTTGACTTGGTTTTCACAAACATGACAAAAAAACACTGAATTAAAATTCACGTCAAATTGAGCCCTGGATTTTTTTCTGTTTTCTGCTGATGTAAAACCAATGATGCATTTCAAATGTGCTTGGCAATTAGTCTTTTTCTCATCTTCGAAAAGACTGTTTATTCCAAAAATATATATATTTATTTGCAAAAATAAATGTACTGGGTACAAAAATTGTATTTTTGTTTCAGATTCAACTGGTGAACAGTACACATTTCTAGACTTCCCCTTCATTCACAATAACGAAGTGGAGCTCATTTCAGATTTATAGGGAACTTGGTGGAAATCACGTTTTTGCATTTAATATTCCACTAAATAGACATTTTGTATGGCTTGAATGTAGAAAAATGCATCTTCTAACAAGAACTGACAGGAGAGTTTTGTGTTTTTGAGATTTAAATTTGTTCTGGGTTACCTGGTTTGTTTCCAATGTGACATCCTACTGTGTTTTTTTTTTCCCCCAGCTAAAGTGGTGGACCTGGACCCGTGCCTGACCAAGAAGCCAGTGGAGGAAAGCGCCTGTCAGCCATACAACACCAGAGGCAGCATGTCAGAGGTCCACTCTCTCAGCTCCTTCCAGTCAGAGTCCTGCGATGACAACGGTACGCTGACATCTCAAATACGATCCTTTCAATTATTTTAAAGAGAACTAACCTGACAGCACTAGTTTTTAAATTATGATTCTTAACATTCAAGCATTTTGTTCAAGCAATTTCTTTAACTTTGCATGTTTAGAATGAATGAACCAGTAGCAGCTGTGGGGTCACATGTCTTTTCTCTTTCTTTCTGCTGCGGGGCTTCAGCTCCCATATGGATCAAATCAGTCCACAGATCCAGAACAAGGTTTTAAGTAGTGGGGGGGGGTCCAGCCTGTAAGTCCTCAGTCACTGTAGGTGCAGACGGAAGCAATCATAACAACCTGTACTGTGTAATTCTCCTGGGATTGTTTACAGAAAAAAAACATTTTGAAACGCGTTCTTTGTTCCGCTTTTATGTTCTGCTTCAAAAAGAAGTGTGATGACTGTCATAAAGGAGTTTGATTTTGTTTAGAAATCACTCATCAGATCATTTATTCTGACCTCTTTATTTACAAGCATGCAGTTTTATGTGTCTCTGTTCCTTTTTCTTTTCTTTTTCCCCCAAATTGAAGCAACAAATGGATGTTTACCACAAACATCACATAACATTTTCCAAGGGTATAAATTGTTTATTTACCGTCTCACTTTTTCTTCTCCATAATCTCATTTTTAATTACCACTCAGTCATCTTTGATACATCTTTGTCATCAAAACCTTCATCTTCATCTTTAAATAAAACAAAGTGCAACCAAATTTAAATAAGAAACAGTTTCCTGAACACATGTCAGCTTTTGTTCTGTGTTGGGATGGAAATGTGTTCGTATCTCAGGGGAATTTCACGGATTCTTCCATCTGCACTGTCATTGGCACCCTCTAGCTCCTCAGTATGTTGTTGTTGTGTGTTACCTTCCACAAGCAAAGCCAGACCTCCCTGCATCTTGCTGCTACAAAACACACACACATGCTTTGTTACCCTCTGACATTGTGACTTGTATCCCCCCGTACGCTGGCCCCCTGAGACTCAACGTTAACGCAGAAAAGACTAAAAAGTGTGCCTGCTAACGACAGTGACGTTTGTCTTCCCATCACTCCAGCTACATGTCATTTGTTTTGTTTTGTTTTTGTATTGTTTTTCTAAAGATATTTGCACCAATCCTAAATCTTTTTTGACCCACTCTCCCCTCCTCTTGCTTCTCACAAGCCTCCACTGTGACAGTAATCCACTTTGTCAACTCTGCTGTTGACTCGGTGGAACAAGAAGGTACTCTTCTAGCTTCTGTCCGCTGCCAGTGTTGTCCTCGGTGTCTGGATGTGGAGTGAAGGTTGTAACGCTGCCATTCTCTTAGACACACAACCCTCAACCAACTATAAAGTCTTCATTTTTAGATTCGGTTGCTAATTTTAAAAAAAATGCAAAATTAAAACAAGAGTCGGCTTTTTAATGTTGCCTTTGATTCTCGGCGGTGATTGTTTTTGATTACGCCCCAGCTGAGGTCTGTTTAAGAAAATGGCAGAGCTGTTGTGTTCTCATTAAGTGCCCCTCAGTGTTTCATTGTCTTCATTACAATCATGTTCTCAGCTGTTTGTTCTATTTAGACTTTCTAGATTTTTACTATGACCTGTTCTTTATCTTTCTCCCCCATCTTGCCTCGCGTAGAGTCTTTTTTGGCTCATGATCTCAAGAACCCAAGAGGTGACTTTCTTTATTCATTTTTTATTTTGTCTGGTGGTCACTGGTGTCCCCCTGATCTCGTTCTCTAACCTTTAACCACTAACCCTGATTGATTAGTGATCAATCTCCTCTGTAAGGTGAAGCTGAGGTGACACAGGTCTTTCACAGTATGGGGGGGGTCATGTCTTTTTTTTTTGTGAGGTCATTCATCTTCCTCAGTTCTCTCCCTTAAATAGTTTTAAAGCTTTGACAACTTTTTTGTTGTGTGATCAAAGGTGCTACTTAAGAACTAAAAAGGGAATAGTGTTATTTTGTATGTTTATGTATAGTCTGATTTATTTTTCTTACAATTATCTTGGACTTACTTTGCATTATGGTATTTTTTATGAGAAAATATTAAGCTTATACTGTATTTTAAAGCTGATCTGTGCCACTTTAGCTCGACGCCTTCTACAGGCCTGTGTTTAAGTGGCATTAATTGACACGGTTTCTATGATGCATGTTTTCACCTTCAGAGGTCAGAGCCTCTGCTAAAACATGCACCATTTGTCTTTTGACAGATGGCAGCTACGCACTTTACTGCCACATTTGAATGAATACGTCTGAGCTCCTCTGTAACACTGACAAGGATGGACCAAATAATTTATACCTGTCATTGTGAAGACAGCACAAATCTGAAGCGCTGGTCAAACAAATGATACAAGCAAGAAAGAAAATACTTAGTAAAGGAAAGTTCCCAAATGGTTTGTTCAACATAAAACGGTAAATAAAACTTTGATGAAGCTTCAGATTTTAAAATCTGTGATGCCAGAGGAGACGTGTTCCTCAGGTGAAGCAACACCACTGTTACAGTAGAATGATAGGGTTGATGAGACACACGGTTAGCAGTAAGCTCAAATGGATCTTCTGCTGTTTGACACAACTGCATGCATGACTTGCATGTGAACATACAACAAACAGTGGTCACACACATCATGGTACATTTCCTGTCTCAATAAAAATGAAGAATAACCCAAAAGTGGCCATTGTCTCTGAGGCTAAATGTGGACTCTACCAAGCTCATTAAGTCATTAATGGTCATCCGTTGACTGAAAACATCTTCAAAGTCTTGAGATTCAGTTGTCTTACATGCAGAAGTGTAAAAAAGAACTTATTTTCTAAAGCAAATCTTTAACACAAGCTAATACAAATGACATTAAAACTTTCTAAAATCAAGTGTAACCTGTTTCTGTTCATGCATTTGTGCCTGTGTTTAAAATAAGTCTGCAAAGAAGCTGGGAGGAAAGGGATTAAGGACTTGATACGTTTTGTGTTGGTGACTGACTCCTGCATGACGTGGGCTTGTTAACATTAACATTTAGTGACTGTTATTAACTGACATTTACTACAGAGCTTTAATACATGTGCTGTTATAATCTAACAGGATATCACTGGGACACATCTGATTGGATGCCAAGTGTTCAACTTCCTGGAATCCAGGAGTTTCCGCATTATGAGGTTGTGGAGCCTCCCACCCCTCAGTACAGCGATCCGAGTGCCATCGACACCGACTACTACCCGGGCGGCTTTGACATAGAGAGCGACTTCCCTCCCCCACCAGAGGACTTCCATGCTAATGACGACCTGCCACCTCCTCCTTTGCCGGAGTACAGCGACACACTGCGCTCTCTCGGCAGAGACCTGGACCAGGCTGGTCCAGGCAGCGCCGGTGCGGCCCACCAACGGCCAGCCTTGCCGCAGCTGTACAGCCTAAACCAGTACCTGCCGCACCACTCCTACCCAAGTGACGGGGGCGACACCGAGGGCCAAGGCACCTCCTCCACCTCTGCTACCATTACACCTGCTTCTACCATGGGCAACGGGGGTTACAGAGGGGGCTACGCTTTAGGCTGTAGTCGAGACTTCGACTCGTCAGCTCTGGACGACATGTCCTTGTCTCTATACGCATCCACAGCCTCTTGCTCGGACATGTCAGCTTGCTGCGAGGAGTCTGAGGTGATGATAAGCGACTACGAGAGTGGTGACGAAGGCCACCTCGATCAGCTGTCCATCCCGATGCTGAACTCCCAGCAGCACACTGAAGTCTGACACTGGATCCAAACAAAAGTGCCTGAACCCACTGCTACGCGTCATGGTAGCCCTCGAAATCAACACTAAAAACGCACAGTCCACAGACACACAAAAAAAGAGCACCAGACACATTACAGTTTAAGCGATGACGGACATTTTAAAGACCAGAGAAGACTCGAGGAGGGCTTTGATCAGCTCCTGCTCCTTTGAGTTGGATTTACTTTAAAGCGGACACATTATGCGTTTGGTTTATGTTACTGTGGTTAGAATGACACTTTAAAATGTCTCACTTCTAACAGAATCACTTCTAGCAAATATGGGTTAAGTATTTTTTTTTTTCCAAATGCAGGTTTTCACAATGAAAATGTAAATGAAATTGAAACGATGCTGTTGTATTAAAAAGAAATTTCTCTACTTTGTCGGTTAAGCTAATAAAATCCCTTTTTAACCTGTGAATTAAGTACAGCTACTCAAACTAAGCATAATATGTCCCCTTTGAGTGATTTTTAAATTTCCTACAGTAAGTGGATGTTCTGATGATCAACATTTCAATCCACAACTAAAAAAGTATCATGAAAAAAAATAACTTGGGGAAAATATTTTTATTTCTATAAACAATATCAGTTTTATACAAATTGTCTCTTTCAATGTAAATTTAAGTGTACAGTTTTGATTTCAAAGTTTACTAGGTTTGTAGATATTTTATGCTTTTATTTTCAATGAAAAATGAGTAAGATTGTGTGATATCAGTTGTTCTGTGCTTACATTCACAAAAAAAAAGGCGAGAGGAGTGTAACTTTTCTGAACACGGTGTACTCGTAAAGTTTATCGTCTCTTCATGTCAACATGGGTCTTCAAAGAATGACTGCATAATCTTTTTTTTTATTCATTTGTTTGTACATTTTGACTTCAAAACTTCTTTATTTTTCCAGCAAGATTATGGGACCCAATATATTTATAGTGCAGAGTTCTTCACGGGCACGAGACTTTTTCATGTGTCTGTGTGTGTCTGAGCAACGCTATGGTCTTGTAAGGTTTTTATGGAATACTGCCACGAGCTCATGCTTGGCAATAAATTATTCCTAAGAAATACTACTGAGCTCTGTGTGAATTTTTTTTTTTTTATGAATCGAATCAATGCAATAGAATGTTATTGCTAATTTAATTGGATTGGTAAGTTTTTACTTGAAAAAATAGCATTTTAGCTGCTCAAACCTTTGTAAGCGCCTCTGTGTTTTAAAGGGAAAGATTTATTTACCAGATTTATTCAAAGAAAGCCGGCGTGGTGGCAGTAAGAAAAGAAAAACAAAAACTAGGAGCGAAAACACGAGGCGGAAAGAGTAATGAGCAGACAGGGAGGAAGTGAAAGTGGACTGGTAAAATACGAGAGGGAGAGAGGTAAATGAGCAACACCTGGGGGAAGAGGCGGATTTGAGATTATGGGCAGGTGAGCTTAATGAGCAGGGAGAGGTGAGAGAGAGCACAGGAAGCCAGAAACACAAAACTCGCAGAAAAACACATCAGCACACAAACCCTGACATAAAGACAAAGGCTGCAGTTGAAAGTTTTTAAAACAATTCTTGTGAAGGCAACGCTTATGATTGACGTCATTCTCTAGCCAATCAATGACCTGCAATCTGCTGACACTGAACCTTCACCTGAGTTGGGCCCACTTAGAACTTTAGCCGAATAGGACCTCAGACCAGGATTGGAAGTGGGTCAGACCACCAAACGGAAAGATGCTGAGTCCATGCTGAGCTAAAGGAAAAGGTCCAATTGTAGCGTTGACCAATAAAACCCCCTCAAAAACATGCAAATTTAAAAAAAAAAAAGGATTTCTAACCTCATAAGAGAAGGTTAGTTTGATCAGTTTTATGTCACAAAAGTATACTAATGATACAAAAACGCATGGTGACTTTGTGTCAGTCCCGTCAGCCACAGAGGGATCTTTCTCTGAAACCACACAGAAAATTCAACTTTCTTTTAAACACATTTTGAATGAGATGCTGGGCGGTAAAAAAAACAATAACCCTAACCCACCTAAAGGTGTTTTTTAAAATATTACTTTAAATTGGGATTAGTCGACTACTGCTGAAGCTGTATGTGAACCACCACTACTCTAAAGTAGCCCCCTAAAGATTTCTCACTGTTTCAGTCATTCAGCAGCATTCAGTTCTCAGACTTACTGCACATGATGTCACATCTAATAACCCAGACATCACAGAAACAGAGACAGAAAAAAAGGTTCTTTCCACAGACCTGACAAAAATGTTTTGAAGTCAGGAAGTTGTCACAGAACGGTCACAGAGAGT
>JAVKLF010000100.1:11008038-11020441 GCA_034783495.1 Millerichthys robustus
ACACACACACACACACACACACACACACACACACACACACACACACACACACACACACACACACACACACACGATGCGCTGGTGTGTGGGAAAGCCTGTGTGAATTTGCGTGAGAGACAGAGGCACATGCAGAGACCACTGACCCCAATAATCTTCTTTCTCCCAGCACACACATCTCATTTTTTTTTTCTGGGTGGAGCTCTGCTGTAGTCATGGCGACAGGCTGAGTGTAGGAGGAGGAGGGTAGATAAAAAGCGAACGCTCTTGTTTCTCTGTGGAATATTGTGATGACCGGTGAAGCGGCAGACGTGTCGAGGCCGCACTCATTACATTACTTCTGTCTGCTCTCGTTCGTTCTGCTGACAGCTCACTCAGATGAGCTGCTCGTTCGGGAGGGTGTGTGTGTGTGTGTGTGTGTGTGTGTGTGTGTGTGTGTGTGTGTGTGTGTGTGTGTGTGTGGGTGGGTGGGATTTTAACTCTCATAACCCCCTCTCTTCCCTGTCAATCCTGAACACAAGTGAAAGCAGCTCTCCCGCACCTCTTCATCAGTGTGCTGTAATAAAACCACTTTTCTGAGACCATTTTCTTCTCCTTCCCTTATTTAGTCAATGAAATACAAAGACTGTCATGATAACAACAGCTTCCTCTGCTGTCTTGATGCAATTCTTTTATTTTATTTTTAACCATATCCAAAAGATCTGTCATTACTGGTATTTCTGATGTTTCGACTGCTCCTGCTTGTCCAGTGGTTGCACCTTGGGCCAGAATCGACTCTTTATGATCATTTTAAACAAAGTAAGCCCTTGTAGCCGCAGCGTGCCTTCCTCAAACCAAAGTAACACACAACATCCCCCGTAGCGATGATCCTCTGCGTCTGCACTGTACTTATTTGTGGTTGCACTACATGTTCTGAGCTCACTACTGATTTTTAACACGCTTCTCCTTCTGGGATAAACAGAAGTCTCTTCTCTCTGGATGATGTTGCAGTTGAAAACAGGCAACTTCAGCAAAGACGAAACCAAATTCCAGACAAAAAAATATTTGCACACAGTGAAAATGGAGTCAAACGTAGGGATTGAAATAGATGAAATCTGTTTTTATATGTATGTTTATACAATTTCTAATATGCTATTGTTTTAAACAGTTAATTTTTCTTACAAATCTTTTCAGCAACAAACAAGCAGCAGTAAAGTAAGATGACATCTCCACCTCTTGGGGTCAACCCAGAAACAGTAAACAAGATTATGTATATTTCTAAATAAAGTCACATTTTGCATTAGGTGGATGTTTTTTCTCCTAATCAGGCAAAGTTATCCTCAGTGTGTTCATGAATCCTTGCAGCCTCCATAATTTTCATGAGACTACCAGCCAGTGACTAGGGGATAAGTGACATCACCAAGCAGGTTTGGAACACGTAGATCCAAAGATCAGTTAGGTCTTTAATATAAGATAGCTTGGCTGCTAAGAACTCGGTTATCTGAAGACTTTTTAGACTTTGTCCAACTCTGCTTTTGCAGCTGCATTTTCAAAATAAATGCAGTTTCTAAAAATGATTTAACACAATTTAATCCATTGATCATCCTCCACCTAACTTGTAAACTTTTTTGTGCTGCTCTGGTGTTCTTTTATCTAATAATATTACAGGTTCAGGGTTTGAAGAGATATGCATGTCCTCTTGCTGCTCACTGTCCTATTTTCCTTCATACTTTCCTCCTCCTGGGAAAGACACAATTAGTGTTGACACTGAGGGTAAGAATAAGGTCTCAAAATCAGTGGATTTTGTTCCAGGAAGGGGTTGAACTCAAAACCTTTGAGTACGGCATTCTGGGTATCACTGTGTAGACCAGCTCGCCTGTCGTGATGCTTTTCTTTTAGAATCTGAGTAAATCCTACTTTGCTAGAATACTCAATATAAATAATTACTGTGCTACTTCCGTTTCTATACAATAATTCATGTGTTCATGTAATCTGACCTTATACAAATGAAGTTGTATTTTTTATTTTTATTTTTTACAATTATTTCATCTTATATTAGATGTAAAATATTAAAGTGGATGACGCAAACATCAACATGTATGTCTTACAACTAAGATGATTCTTGGTTTGGAACACGCACACAGACAACTGTGGAGCTCTCAGTGGAAACATACGAATGTTGTTTTTTTTGACATATGAACGTGTCTAGCAAAAAGGCTTTACTCTAGAGTATCTCAGTATGAAGACATTGGGATTTTCTACACAGCACAGAAACTGCAAGGAAAGATGACTACTGGAATAGGGAGTAAAAGTTCATTGTGTTTGTTTTGATAGGACACACCTTGTGATTGAACTCAATCATGTGCCAACAAAATGTTTTGAAAACCTGCTCACAGATTTAGTTTAGACATAGTTCTGCTGTAACCTTTGTGATTAGTGCTTGACAACCTAATTTCTAGAGCCCTGCAGGCTGCTGGAGACCCATTTGACTCAGCTTTTAGTAACAAATATTATTTTATTTAACTTTTATAAACCCAGGGAGAATATTAGAAACAAATTCTTATTTACAGTGCTGGCCTGGCAAGTGCCAAGGACACTTGAAGGGATAAGCGAAGGAGGAAACAAACATAATAAATAATACATAAACAACATAATAATAAAGCAATAATAAACATAAGAGTAAAATGTCAGAACACAATGTCTAAAAACTTGGAATGTTGCAATAAAATAGTATTGCTCATTGAGAACATCCATTGTGGAAAAACACTTGAATTGTTAGGAAATTTTCAAATAGCTTATGAAAATATCCAGACATACATCCACTTTCTTTACCTGTGTTTTTCTTTTCAGGTTGTGGGGTTTGCTGGAGGGAGACACCCTTTCACCCCATACAGACAAACAACCATTCAGACTCTCACTCACACATAGAGACAATTTAGAGTATACCACTGAAAATACATGCATGTTATTAGTTGGTGGGAAGAAAACCGGTGTACCCAGAGAAAATCCACATGTGCACGGAGAGAGCATGCAAACTCAACCTAGAAAGCTTCCAGGCCCAAACCTGAACCCTGCGACCTTCTTGTTAAAAGGCTGGTTGAGGTTGAGAGGCCCAGAGGAAACTGTGTCACCATGCTGAAAATAATGAGTCTTTTTGCAGAGCTGTTTCCCATCAGATACGGAACAACAGTTAAATAAAGTGATTAAGAATGCAGGAATCAGTGTTTGGAGTAATAACGTTGAGGTGTGCCCAATTATATCTAGTTGGTACCTCTTAACCTCACGCACAAGCTCAGGCTCCTTCCCTACCAGAGGTTCTGTTCCATGTCCCAAGAGCCAGCTTTGGAAGATCAGGGTCAGAGCGCAAAGGCCTCCGCCTTTGGCTACTGCCCATGGCATCATGCACCTGAATCGTATGGCCCCTTCTGCAGGTGGTGGGCCCACAGGAAGGCAAACCCATGTGGCTCATTCGGGCTGAGCCCGATCGGGCCCCATGGGTAGAGACCCGGTCACCAGGCGCTCGCTGACGAGCCCCTCCCCCAGGCCTGGCTCCAGGGTGGGGACACGGTAACCCACGTCGGGCCAAGGGACACACAGTTCCTTTATTGCTTTTGTCCATATGAGTCTTTTAAATTGTGCTCTGTCTGGCCTGTCACCTATAGGACCAATCTGCTTTGGGAGACCCTACTGGGGGACGATGCCCCGGACAACACAGCTCCTAGGATCAATCAGGCACATAAACTCCTCCATCATGATAAGGTGACAATTCAGGGAGGAGCAAAAAGGGAAATATATATATATATAATCCTAAAATCTACCTCCTTTTTTTCAATTACTATTTTATTACAGAGTGCAGAATTGGTGCACAAACCACTTTAATTTCTCAAAACATTCTTTGTCTTTGTTCTCTTTATGTTCAAACACAGCAGGATTTTTTATGTTGCTGAAAAAGCTGTTCAGTGAACAGGATGGGCTTATCTAAAATGTAAAATTAGGTTACAACTGAGGAGATATAGTGGTTACATTTTGCAGGAATCCTAATCACAAGTATCTCTCAACGAGCTGTTTGTATTACAGAATGATAAGGTATACAAAAATTTCATTTAAAACTGATGGGCTGGGATGGAAAATAAAAGAAGCGTTCCAAAAGGTGACCTGGAGTTATTATAGCTGATCGTTTTAGGGGTGTGGCTGAGTTATGGTGTAATCACCACTCGGATGAATAAAAACAGAACAGAGGATGAACAGCTGCTTGGTACTGAAATTTGTTTCCTGAGTTCTGACACTTCCCCAAAGAACAGCTGTCCAAATAACTGAACTAAAGTCAATGAGCTGACCAGGAGCCTTCTCGTCACTATAAAGAGTGTTATATGTTCACAGTAATATTCAGTTTGATTTAATAGTAGTCTTACCATACCAGTACACTGTAATATACCCTATGTTGGGATGTAATATGATGCAATTTGATTACACTTTATTGCCCCTTTAAGGAAATTTGTTTGGATGATGACAAGACTGCACAACCCTTACTACAACTGACTAATTACCAACGTTTGTACACTTCAACCAGTAATAGTTGGGGTTATGAGTGTTTGCCCTTGATCTTTTCAAAACCTGAATCTGAAAAGATTGAGAACCACTGATTTAAGAGAGCAAGAGCAGCCTGAAATAAGGAAATCCTTAGCTTAAAACCTGGACAGACCTAAATGAAATAACTGATAAAACGCTAAAGAGGCATCAGGGGCAATTCACTGACTTTATGACTGCACCTTCAGCTTCCAGGTGTAGATCAAATACAGACAGGTCTCAGACTCTTCCCATCAAATTTGACACATTTGGCATGAAGCTGTCAAAAAGATCAAAGCTTTTAGAGACTTACACTATAAATTTGGACGATACAGGTAACTGAGTGCAGATTGGTGTGCAAACATATGTTGCTCAAAAAATAGAAAAGTCTGAAACCAATTTGACAGTCTTTTTAAAAATAATTTGCAATACAAATTCTATTACATATATACATGTTTTACCTGTTTGGTAGATTATTTCTTTGTTGTATGCTTCTTGGCAATAAATCCTATCCCAGGCAGCTGATTGGCAGAACCTGGGGCACCAGAAGCTTAAAACAATAGCAACCATTAAAATAAACTGTTTGGCAGAGATGAGTTGTCAAATTATTCATGTGTGCAATGCCACATACTCAGCTCTACTGTTCATCCCACAAATGCATGTTCCTTACAAATGTGGCACCATTTATGAGAACTCACAAGGCTGCCTATGTGTGTGGAAAGGCATCAACTCATTGATCTCGAACAGAATGCACTCACAATATGAGTTGCACCTACGCTTTGCACACACAGCATGATTTCTCAGATCATATCTGTGGTAATATTCTGGTTTGTCATCGACAGAGTATGGATTGTGAATTAATGCTTGTCGTTGTCATGTCCTGCCTGTAACTATGATTGTTAGCAAAATCTCATGAATCACTGAATGGATTTTAATGAAACTCACAGAAAGCAATGAACGTAGATGGTCTGATGAACTTTGGCTGCCACCGCTTACTACTCTTACCAAAGCCAAAAATGGTCATAATTTAGTCTCTTTCTTAGTTTTTAGTTTTTACAAATTTTAAACTAAAAATTGGTCCAGTGATAGCTGAAGTAGTGGTTATCTCCAACACACACCCATGTACCTAAAAATACTGCATAAAATCTTTGTTTTAAAACTTTGGTGTGCAGGGCAGCAGGTGATTCAGTAAATGCTGTTATTTGCATGTTTTATTTGACATATCCGGGTCAAAACTTAGGTTTTAGGAGCATTTTAAAGATGTGAAACACCCACGAACTTGAGACACAAGATGTCTGCAAAAAAAGAAGAAGAAAAACCATCACATTGTGAGGAAGAGAATATAGTTCAGTTTTGAACGCTATTGCATTAATCCTAATTGTCTTCATTCCCATATAAGTAGCTATTTGCGAGGATTCCCCCACGAAGACAAGTAGCATGAATGATTCGTTAAAATGATAATGAATGGGCTTTCTGGGATGACTAGAAGCCATGAATGAAGACGCGCGCTCGGATAAATGAAGAGGAAGTAGGACGCACGGCGCCATCGCTCCGCGCGCGCAGCTGCTTTTCCGCGCCGCGGCCACCAAGCGACAGTAGTGTCTCTCCCTGGGAGAGAAGTCGCTCCAGCTCCTCGGTCGTGTTTGGTCACATGCTGGGAAGGTTTTGAAGTGAAGCTTCATCACCCGACAAAAAGTGAATGGCACGCGGGAGCAGGAGTGACTCCGCGGCGAGCAGAGAGCAGCTCCCACAGAGAGAGAGAGAGGGAGAGAGAGAAAGAAGAAGAAGAAGAAGAGTGGAGGAGAAAGGATGAAGTCAGCGAGAGGTTACAGTTGGGAACCACCGGCGTCCACTTTGCTTTACGGGAGCCGCGGAGGGGGAGCGCGCGTGCAGGGTTGAATTTGGGCTCAGGTGTGCGCGCGCGTGTGTGTGTGGGGAAAAGTTCCGCAGCTGTGTACAATGGTGATAAATGAGTCTCACCTAAACAACTCGTCGTCGGCAGAGTCCAGTGACACCGCGTTGAGCCGGCCGCCGTGGGTCACCACGACTTTGGGCTGTTTTCTTATCTTCACCATCGTGGTGGACATCCTGGGCAACCTGCTGGTTATCTTCTCCGTGTATCGCAACAAGAAGCTCCGGAACGCAGGTGAGAAACGGGCAAAACAAAACAAGGTGAAACAGAAACCGCAAGTGACATCTTTACTGACTTTTAGCAGCTATACGTCACGTGTTAGAGGCAAATCTTTCACAAGTTCTTTTCCTATCGTTTAATTGTTCCTCTTTCATTAGTGAATAAAAATTAAGCCAGCAGGAATGGTGCTTAAAAGCTACAATTCTGCTACGTAACATTCCCCGTTTGTTTAAATTGTTTTTATATATATTTTTATTTTACCTACCAACAATCGTCTCTGGAGGCAGAGTGCAGCTTTAAACAGACACTAACTTTCTGGAGTTTGTTTTTTAAGTGAAAAAACTTAACTCTACTAGGAAGCTGAGTTTAACTGACTTGACAACAAAATGTTACAATCCTTGAGGAAAAAATAAGGAAATCACCACTTTTGGAGTATGTTCTTTCAATTGTTTAATTTTGTACTAAATGGCTATCTAATTAACAGACAAGCCATATAATTCATTTGTCAAAATTTGTACTTCTGGAATTAAGAAACAGGCTAAAAAAAGAGTTGCTTTTTAGGTCAAGAGGGGAAAAAATAGAATCACTGTAATTTTACAATTCTTAAACAAACACCTACATCACATTTAAAGTAATTACTTTTTTGTAAAAAAGATGCTCATACCTTGGAGATCTGTTGCACAAAGCAGATTGACATGAATTATAACCGAGATGTCAACTGAAACAAAGAGGATTATGGAGCTTCTTCAAGAAGGTAGTCATCACAAAGTTGCCAAATACGGTCAGCTGTGTCTAAAATCTGGACCAAGTACAAAGAAAATGGGAAGTGTACTTTTCCACCAAGATCGAAAACTTAAAGTAAATTATCTTGAACACACAAAATGAGCAATGAGTCAAATAAATTTCTGTGACCCAACTGTAAGAACTTGCCTAAAAGAAATGAGATTTACATGCAAACCGGTCAGATATAAGCCGTCTGTAACACCCAAACAGGAAGGAACAAGATGAGAGTGGGTTAAAAAAAGCAATCATGGACTGTGGGTGACTGCACGACAGTGTCATGTCCGGTAAAGACAGGTCAGGTCAATAAATGCCAAGATCTGTATTGTAATTTTGGTCACTTTTCCTATGCAATAAGTTGACAGGATGTTTAGTGATGATAATGCATCTTGCCACAGGGTGAAGAATGTGAAAACTTTCATGAAACAATATGGCCTTCAAATAGATCTCAATCCATCCTAAATCCTCTGGTGGAAATTGAAGAAAATGGTCAATGACAAGGCTCCAACCTGCAGAGCTGATCTGGCAGCAGCAATAAAAGGCCGACTGATGAAGAATACTGGTTGTCATTACTTGGTTCTAAACCTAGCAGAATTCAGTTATAAAATCCAGAGGTTGTGCAACAAAGTACTAACAATGGTTTTCTTGTGATTCCATATTCTGTTTCATCTACTTGATTACAAAAAAACCCAATTGTGTCTGACCACCAAAAACTGGGTTCTTTATACCAGAAGGTTAGAATTTTGAAAAATGATTTTGTGGCATGTGTGTGGTGTATTTATTTGTTTTATACAAAATGAAACAAATTGAAGAACATCCTACATGGGTTGTGATTCCATAAATTGTGTCAGGGGTTGTACGGTTAATACTGAGACATGTTGTGTTGTGTATGGGCTGGGGCATAAAAGTGTGTCTGCTTTGCTTTGTGGAGGTGGTAAACTTTTAATGGGTTAATTAAATACCAGTCTGGTTCTAGATGTAATTGTAGTACAGAGACCGCACTGATTTAGGATGTGAAATGAGCAACAAGTTACTATTGTTGACAAACACCTATCTTCCAAGTAATTTTTAGGTAATTCATCATCAAATCATTTTACACTTGGATATAAATGTTATACATTTATTTTGACTTATTATTTATTTATACTATATTATATTGTATATAATACTTATTTTTTAAATAAAACTAGTTTTGTTTCCATCCCTTTATTGGAAATTTTCTGGGTTTAATAATCTCTAGTTTTTAGCATCCATATTTTTATGATTATTTTATTTAATATTTTGAACACCTACCTTTACTCTTTTCTCATGAATAATATTGCATTTCCTTCATTATAGATAGGTTTTTTTTAATATAGAGATGAAGATAAGTAAAATTAAATGTTGCTGGTTGCACAATGGTGTGCAAAGCACCCATAACTTTGCAAGGATCAGGAGCTGAAAAGGCACAAGATAAAACATACAGATAATACTTGCCTTTTAAGATTTGACTTTTGTCTTGCGACTCAGAGTTTGGGAAAGAACAAGACAAGGAGACACTTGATTAACATTTTTGTAAAGTGTTCTGGTTGTTAGGAAGTCATAATAAAGCAGACAGATTTTTAAATAACTCACTTCAGTTTGTAATATTTCCAGTCAATGGTTGTTAGTGATAAAACTTCTGTTGAACGTTTTGTTTTTAAAGTCTCAATTTTCTCTCCTGTACAGAAGTCTGATTTTTGAGAATCAACCAGAAATAAACTTGAGTGGGACTGTTCTTGTTGATGACTAGGAATACCAAGCACCCTGCTGCCCTTGGGTCAAAATGACCCCTGAGGCCTCGATAAAACGGAGGCTAAACACTCAGGATCATGCCTCTGGAGCTCTGTCTCGACTTTTCATTCATCTTTCCAAAGACGTGCATGCCTAACCCGAGGCTGCTTTAATTTTCCCTTCAAAAATCTGCTTGCAAATTGTGTGTGCATTGGCAGATGTATCGATTTGATATAAAATCAGTTCCGTTCACTCCTTAATCTCCATTTGTTTTACCCAATTTAGAAGGAATCGAATGCCCCAGACGGTTGTTTAACTTCACCTGTTGAAAATTCCATCGTGGTGTATTTTAACAGTGTCATTTTCCACCCAGCATAAACTTAATTTCCTTTTTTAGATGGAAAAAACGTGGTCTCCTCTGTGGATTAACATTAGGGCAGATTTTTTCTGGCATGTGCTAAATGTTACAAACTGCACATCAGTCTGAGTAGAAGAGTGTGCATTAAATAGTGAGTAATGAAGGAGAAGCTGGCAGGCTGCATGGTCACATATTGCAGGTTGCATCAGAACTTCTGTTGTCTCTGCATGACCAAACCCTCTGCTGGTGCATGAAATAACCAGCGATGGCACGAGCCAGCAGTCAACAACACATATGAGAAGCTCTGAGCTGCACGGGTGCACACATTCATGATTGTGAATTATTTTCATTGCCAAAGAAAATCAACATAAATCTGCTGGTTCTGCAGCCAATGAAGGAATGCCTAGCGCCATGCTGAAGCTTAAATAAATCAGGCCAACACATATTGGCTTAGATGATATTTTGTCTCTTTGTTCAGAGTGGAACGTTAGAAGTTGGGATTATTACACTTTTAAACATTTTTTTAAATTTATTTTTCTGAGATGTCAAAATCTGATAAGTGGGTGTGATTTTGGTCACCGCAGATTTCACAAGACTGACTATTTCTCTATTTGTAGCTTTTGGTAAAATATTTCAAGTGTTTTTTTTGTTTTTTTTACTTGCCACATTTGCTCACATGTGTACAGCCTGTCTAAATAAATAAACTATTAAAAAATAAACAGGAGGAGGGGTATTTGTCATGTCTGTTAAAAAATAAAGCAAGGTGTCGCTTAAAGTCTTCAGGCAGTTTATTTAATGAACTATGGTTGTCGGGTTAGTCTTTTAAGAGCTGTCATGTTTCTTTTTGTCAGTATTGTCTGTACTTTAAACAGGCAATACAATTTTAAGCTTGTGTTGTCCGGTACAGGTGAGTCAGTGCTTGATATGAACTTCTTTCAGATTTTAATCATATATTTGCCAAATTTATGTCCCGAGATGTTTCTAAGATCAGCCCTCAGCAGCCACCCTGACAAGACTGAACAAGGTGGATGTGCACGTTCATCTGACCTTTGCTGGGATTTGCTATGAAATATTCATTCAAAAAAGATTGCTCTCAAACTGGCAAAAAATTATCTT
Organism: Millerichthys robustus; assembly: GCA_034783495.1. Taxonomy (NCBI): domain Eukaryota; kingdom Metazoa; phylum Chordata; class Actinopteri; order Cyprinodontiformes; family Rivulidae; genus Millerichthys; species Millerichthys robustus. Next base: position 11,018,718 of record JAVKLF010000100.1, read on the forward strand.
TATTAATCAGTCGGCCAATAATAGTTTCAGGACTTTCCATTTGGGGTTATTTCAACTGTTAACTATCTTGACAATTGAAAAGACGTTTTCACATGGACAGCAGTCGCACACTTAATGTTTTCTTTTTATTCTTTTAATTTTCTTTTAAAAATAAAAGCTGCCATAACTCAAACTATTCTATCCAATCTGTTAAAAGTCTCTACATGACTTCTTATGTGCTATTTTTGAAAATTAATGTTTTGGTCATAACTAAAGACAGGAAGGCACTAGCTGCACAACATTTGAAGTCAATTATAATTATATTAATTATATTTGCATGTTCACAATAACTTTTTTTGAGGCATTGTTATGTTTTAAAATACAAATAGGCATTCATTAAAAGTAGCTATGTGTTCACAATAATTGTACTATTACCATTACTTCATATTTTAACTTCTCCCACAAGTTAATGTGACCATTTGGTTTTGTCAAATGCCGCTCACACAGTCAAGAAACTCCCCCTCCCCCTACATACTCCAGAGACCCCTACTTGAGATTGTCTTGAAAATGCTTGGATAAGTGTTTTAAAGGGATGGGTTTGTGAAAAGAAAATTACCTGTTGTAGATCCATAACTCGTTACCAATCTTGGTTTAGAAAATGTTAATGGAGCCAGTTTTGTAAACACGCTCAGTTTTTATGACATTAATATTGCTGATAGAAACAGACTGATGTGACTGCAGGAACTGCTTTTGGCTGCACCAGAAATGTTGCAGCTAGCTGCTACCATTATTTGTGCTTGCAAAAAAGCATAGAAAACTAAATAAGAACATAAATATACATATAACTAAACATTTAACCCTCCTGCTGCCCTGGGGTCCAAATGACCCCACCAGGCCTCAGTCTCAAAACTGAGTCCTGATGTGTCATGTGACCCAAGGGCTGCGGGAGGGTTAAAGGAACGTTGAGAACATATGCAATGCCTTGCGAAAGTATTTGGCCCCCTTGAACTTTTCAACCTTTTGCCACATTTATGGGCTTCAAACATAAAGATATAAAATTTCATTTTTTTTTTGTGAAGCATCAACAACAAGTGGAACGCAATCGTGAAGTGAAATAAAATTTATTGGATGTGTCAAACTTTTTTTAACAAATAAAAAACTGAAAAGTGGGGCGTGCAATATTATCTAGCCCACTTGCATTAATACTTTGTAGCGCCACTTTTTGCTGCAATTACAGCTGCAAGTCGCTTGGGGTCTATCTCTATCAGTTTTGCACATTGAGAGACTGAAATTATTTCCCATTCTTCCTTGCAAAACAGCTTGAGCTCAGTGAGGTTGGATGGAGAATGTTTGTGAACAGCAGTCTTCAGCTCTTTCCACAGATTCTCGGTTGGATTCAGGTCTGGACTTTGACTTGGCATTTCCAACACCTGGATACGTTTATTTGTGACCCATTCCACTGTAGATTTGGCTTTATGTTTTGGATCATTGTCTTGTTGGAAGATAAATCTCCATCACAGTCTCAGGTCTCTTGCAGACTCCAACAGGTTTTCTTCCAGAATGGTCCTGTATTTGGCCCCATCCATCTTTTTGACCATCTTCCCTGTCCCTGCAGATGAAAAGCAGGCCCAAACCATGATGCTGCCACCACCATGTTTGACAGTGGGTATGGTGTGTTATGGTTGATGAGCTGTGTTGCTTTTATGCCAAACATATCGTTTTGCATTGAGGCCATGTGGTTCAGT
>JAVKLF010000100.1:11040475-11051165 GCA_034783495.1 Millerichthys robustus
ACTAATCGACTCAGAAATACTCTTCAGAGAGTCAGTCCGAATGGATGACGCCATGTTTACATAGGAAAAAAAGCGCCACAAAGCTTTGTTTGTGAGACCTGCGGCCGCGTGAGACGTTCTAGGCCGGTTGTGGGCGGAGCTTGGTAAGGTCCATTATATTGATGGTATAACTTCTAAATTACTAAAGTGTCTTGATCTGCCTTATGTTATGTAGAGAAAAAAAAAACAAGGGCAGCATCCTGTGACAACCCAGCGTCAGCTGATGAGGATTCATGGAATCCAGAGATCAATTTTAAATACATTTTCTTCAGTTGTGGGGCGCTTTATGCCTATTGGTTTTATACAGCAAAACAAGCATTTGGTTATTTTTTTCTTAAATGGCCAAGTAAAGTTGACAGTGTGACAACATCAATTTTCAAATCACGTTAAGCTTGAACTTTTAAACCAAGGAGAAATATGTGTGTGGATTTACTGGAGCTAGTCAGTCTGTGTCTGGTCAACACCAGGAACACAACCTGTACTTACCACAATGTTTGAGATTTAAGTTAGAAGGTAATAATGGTTGTATGGTACCATAGTATTACATCGTACCAGGGTATGTAAAGAACTGACTGTTTCTATAGGGAATCTGTGATCCATAAAGACTGATTTTTTTCCTCTGGTGGAAATCTAATAACACTTAGTTTCCCCCCTGTGTGTACTCCTGGCGCACGATCAGATTGAGTTTTCAGCAGTGCTGGAAAGATTGCAAACATGCTGCTTCTTAGGCCAATGGGCGGGTAAGCCTATTTCTAAGGTAAACCTTTCAGATATGACATGTTAAGTTTCTAACCTAGGAAATGAAGATTAAAAGTCTATTTGAAGCCCCTAAAGTCACCTAAAAGTGTCCACAATAATTACATTTGATCCAAAATTGTTAGATGATAATGTCATACATCAAGTTTATATTTTGTGAAACGTGTGATAATATTAAAAATGGTGGATTTCATTAAACCATGAAGAGTAACTTGATGAAACAGTTTTAGATTTGTCCTACTTTCTGGTGTTAATCCCATGTGGTAAAAAAAATGACAGTATTTTGCATAAAAACCTTTTCAGATGTGAGGCTGTAGAGTTCAGCTCACTGGGGAGCAGCTGGAATACTGTAAATCTTTGTCTTACCAGTAGCTACAAGAAGTCCAGCCACATGGTCCACCCAGCCCCTCCGCTCATTGGGGACCCGAAGAGAGCTCCACACTCAGAAAGCTAATGTTCAACAAGATTAGCGTGATAGAAAGATAAACACTACTGTGAAGAATGACAGCTTGGCGCTTAACACAGATTTCAGAGTTGATAAGAGAGATCATTTTCATATTTGCTCTGGTAAAGAGCGTCATTTTTCATTTCACATTTTGCTACCAGTCCATGCAAAGATGGTATAATCAGATTGACAACATGACATTGGACAAGTTGTCTGGAGGGTTTTATCTGGAAGAAGTGACTGGACCTGTCAGGCCGTGTCATGCCACCAGCTGTGTGGGCCCATCTGACATCCAGTGTGACACCACCCGTGGTGTTTTGTCATCTCTGCTCCCCGAACACAGAAAGGAAGTGTGGTAGACAGGTATTTTCACAACATGGGATTATTAAAACTATAGTCACTGCTATGAAACAAAAGCCCAGTGCATTTTAAGATCAAAACGTCTTTGTGCGGTGTTTGAGATTTTACCGTGTTTGGAGAGTTAGTTGGTTTAGCATCACTCAGATCTTCTTTAGGCCTCTCTCAAGTTGTGGTCATCAAGACAGGACAAACATATATTGTCAGGCAAAGAAAAAATGATTAGATTTTTGTAAATAAAAGAATTAAAAACGCTTGTCTGAGATCTGAAATGTGTCGCTGTAGCAACATTCCTCTTAAAATGCTCCACAGTTTTCAGATTTATACTGGACAAAGGACATTGTGTGCTAAGTTGAGCGTATCTCGAAGGAATCTTCGCCCTCTTGGGAAAACCTTCTTGACCTGATAAGATAATTGCACAAGAAGCACACAAGTTTGGAACTCACTTTGGATTCAAATGCAGGACACCAAAGGAAAAGTTGCCTGTTATCATGGTCATTCACAAGGCTTTTGTGGCAATTAATACTTTGTTGAACCATTTACATAGTCTCTGTTATTGAGGCTGACTGCTGTTTTACATTAGAAAAAAAAACAGTTTTGGTGTTCGATGCAAAGAAAATATAAGGTTGGCAGCGCATAGTGGAGCTTGCTTCTCCACTGTTGCTGCCTGGTGGCTTTGTAGCTCAAAAGGCATTTAAGATCAGTTTGTAAACCCCTTCTTCTTTTCATCATGACAGAGAAGGAAGAAACCCTCTTTAAGTGCTTCATATTTTACTATTCTGGCAGCAGCTAAAAACACTCTTTTATATAGCAAAGAGAATATGGATATTGGCAGATTATGCCTTGCATGTTTCATTATAGATGTACTGTATGCTATTTGTTGTTGCATCCATCCTATGCTCTCAAAATAGCTTCTGCACCAGATGAGAGCAGATTAAACATGCCATCTTCTACGGCTGTCACTGGGTTCATTCATAAACACCAAACCAGCAAATCCAAGAGTAACCCAGGAATATAATCACTGTATTTTTTAAATATTTTTACGTTCTGCCCATTTCCCTTGCTCTTTTTTTTACATTTCTTTTTGTGTTTTTGCAGTTTTTGCCTTTCAAGTTCAGTTCACTAATGTTGCATTTATTTGCATTTTTTTATGATATCCTCAGAGTTGTGGTTTAATTAACTATTCATTCCAAAATATTTTATTCAGTTAAACAAAACGGTAACTATTTGATTCATCTGTGTGCAAAAAAGGCAAAAGTTTGTTAGGAGAAGTGGAGCAAAAAAGAACCTGGCTGCTATTAGGTCTCTGTTGCGTCTATGGCTATTCATAGCAATAACTGAGGTTTTTAGAACAAATTGAACATGTCATCAATAGCTGTTAATTGCATTAATGAGTTGCTTTTACCAAAGTTCATCTTGACACGTAAACAGACAGTTGTCAGTGAAATCTATAGTATAAATTATGCATTTGACTGTACAGAAAGTGCCATTCAAATTTAAATTGACCCATATTGAGATGTTTTTATATTTCTTTTGAGTGTTCTGCTTTGTCTTGCTAGAAAAAGAACTCAAAAGACTCTTTTCTTGCCTTATCTGTATGTTAACAAGTGACCTCAGTCACTTTCATTCACATGACATGCAGTTAGTCTATACTCTTGGCCTTGAAAACACTGACAGACCTCCTTGAATGATTCATTTGGTTGGAAGAGCATAACTGATTCAGACTGGCTCCACTTGCTGTAGACCTTTAGGACTTAAACATGATCTCCAACAAGAACCTGCAGGTTTTATGGAATGTTGGAAACACCAATGCTGCACTGCATGTCAACACCTGAGAGTCAAAAATTAAACTGAATACTCAGTTCTGAAATAGACCAATGTTGTAGTTGGCAGTTTGACTAAAATTAGTGAATTGAATGGAGAGGATCTAAAAGGCAGCCGTGATGGCAATTGGTCAGTTCTTTAGAAAGTTAAGAAATTCATCCGTCCATCCATTATCTGTTACCCTCTTCTTCCTTTCAGGGTCACGGGGGGTCACTGGTGCCTATATCCAGCAGTCACAGTGCGAGGGGCGGGGTACACCCTGGACAGGTCTCAAGTCCATTGTTGCTCATATTAATATTAATAATTATTAATAACCATTATTATTATTGTTGTTGTTTTTCTTGTTGTTTAGTGTTTGTATAAGTCAACTACAAATCACAGCGTTCCTTTTCATTGTAAAAAAGAAAGTGTTTGTGAAGTGAGCATGCGCTTTCACAGCTGTTGTCAGAAATTGAGAATTTATCCAATCTTTTCAGAAGCTTTTTTCATTCCCCAAATTTTGATTGTGTTCTTTGTTGACGTATCTTGCATTGGGGATATTGTGTATTTGCACATTTTAGTGCCAATTCCTTAAATGACAGTGTAAATTTGCATTAATGCTTAATATCACTCAAAATAATGTGTTTGTGGCAGTCGTCTCAGAACAAAGAGCAATTGTCTGCCAATCAGAAGGTTGACAGTTTAATTCTGGCTTTCCCTACCAAGTGACAGGGAGTGTTTTCTACCAGAATATTTCATTATGCAGATAGTCATAGAACATAGTATATCAGATCCAACCCAACCAGGAGATGATTAGTTGTAATCATCTCAAAAATGAGTTTAGGAGGCAAAATAAGTATTTGTAGATTCTATATGTTGAAATGGGTAAGATCACTTTGGCTTCCCAGCAAGAAGATTGCAGGTTTGACTCTTGGTGCTTGTATTTTTTGTGGAGTTTATTTGTTTTCCCTTCACACAGTCCAAATGCTTCCATATTAGGTTAATTGAGTGTGCATTGTTGTGTTTCACATGTCTGTGGTGTTACTATGACAGCCTGTCACCAAACAAACAAAAAAAAAACTCTTGGATTATCATCCTGAATGACTGAGATTCTACACCAACATGGTGAACAAATCAGACTGGTGTGGAGAAAGTCTTTGTTAGATTGATTGCTCTGATGAAGAAGTAAAGTTTTACATTTGTATTTAATTTATCCAGAAGTTGTGAATGTCATTCCAGAGGGTTACGGTTTGTGACTCTTAAGGTTTGCATTCTGGTGTGAGGGGCTGGAGGGCAAGTCAGTGTCAGAAAACCTGAGGCTATGGGGCAGGGTGGAAAGGTGGAGGTTGACAGAGGGGTTCTGTAGAGCTTGACCATGAGTGAGGAAGTTCAAACCTAATTGGATGCCAGTAAAATCAGAGTTAAGTGTTTCCAAGGTCTGGTAAAGGTGAGAGTTTGAGCAACAGACTTTTGCACATATTGGATCTTTCCAAAGCTTTATTAGGTACTCCAAACTACTGCAGTAGTTCAGATGGGGATAAGAAGACACGAGCAAGAGTTTCTGCCACAGTCAGGGTGAGATGGATCAAATTTTGAGATGTTTTTTTTTATATTGGGAGGTGTATGTTGGTATAGAATGAACAGATATGATGTACCAGCAGATGGGATGCTTTGTTAGATATTTGCCATAAATAAACCAATAAAAAGCCCCCAGTCAGAGAGGTGATGGCAAACTCCAGATTTTGCTGAGTAAGCTTAGAGAGAGAGCATGTTAAGGACAATCAGAGTGCCACTTACTCTGAAATGTACTGAAGAGATGTCACTGCTGCAAGAACAGCACAACTCTCAAAGCACAGCTGTGAGTTTGATATATATTGAAAAATGTCTCTTGCTGCACTGAAAAGCCTTCTAAAGAAGACCTGAGGATCAAAGTGCAAATCTCATGATGTGCTTAATTTTTGTTGTTGTCACTGCAGAAGGAGAACCTGTTTAAAAAGCTGGAGTAAGAACAATAAGAAAAGCCAAATGTGAAGCTTTAAATAATAAACTAGTTCTGTTAACTGAGACTGATTAACTATTTTAATTTCCCTTTTGTTAAATACAAAAAGGTTATTGGATTTTTGTTGAATTTGGAGACTCTGGCCAATAATAAGTGACTTAGCAAGAGTTTGTTTTAGAATTTGTTTTAGAGGTCAGCATTGTGAGATGGATGTGCCTGAGGAGCTGAATGGTACAAACAGTTTAGTTGCTGATTAGAATATAGAGATAATTCGAGGAATGTTCAGAGCCCATTTGATCAGATAATTTCTGCTAGGAGGGATGGTTTGTTTTCTAACAGGAGGGGGACTTGTCAACTGAGAGGGGCCAACATGCATGCTTTAAATGGTCATATAGTCAATGCACAAATGAAAAACAGCTGTCCATGAATGAAATAACCTGTTTGGCTTTGCTTTCTTTAAATTATTTCAGAGGTATTTCACAGTGATTTCAGGAGGTAGTGGTGATTAAATAAAAACAGGTTTTAATATTCTGCAAAATCTGGTTAAAGACTTTAGCTCACAAATGAGATCATGAACATCTAAACAAATGGCGATTTTTAATTTCCCTTTAATTTCCCTGCTAATGTAATTATTTCCAAAATGAACTGAATTCAAAGTTTCACAAAACAATTTGAAGTCATGATTTTGATTTGATTTCATTATGTTTGAGAAACTGTTTTTAAACTGCAGTTTTCATGGCAGGATAAACTCAGCATATTCTATTTTCTGATTACGATTTAATGCCATAAAATGTGGAATAAATCAAGTTGAAATTAAATGAACTGTATATCTTTTTGGCTTACTGGGCTGTGTCAGAATTCATTGCAAGCTACAGTGGCAAAAATAAATAAATAAATAAACGAATATATAAAAATGCTCAGATGGGCTTCCCTTGTACCTAAATCCTAACAGGAATTGGTTGAAAAGTGTGGGATTGCAGAAATGGAAAAGGGACACAGCATCGGGCCATATCTATCCCCAAGCCAAATGAAAACTCAGAATGATGCATCAATCACAGAACTAGCCAGAGTGGCAAACGTCGAGTGAGAGAGAGCGTCCAGCATCCCAAAGAGCCAGCTGTCCGAAGGCATTTCACCTTGGCAAGGTCAATGCTGGTAATGATGAGATTTTAAAACCCCTCATACAGCGTTGCTACAGAAAAACAGTAGACATGGAAATTGAAGGGGACTCAACTTAAACTTGACTGTGTGTTTCTCAGAGCTCTGGGTGAAAACATTCCTTGTTATGGTAGTACACTCCTTGGATGTAAAGGTTTTGCCTTCTTTGTGTCAGCTGCTAGAAAGCTAATAATGATTCAAAGTTTTACCTGTAACCACATTTTTTTTTGCTTGATTGTTAACTGATAAACATAGTGGAGAGTTGCTTAGTAACTAAGGAGCTGTATATTTATCCAAGGAGTTGGCAGAGACTGCAAAAGAGCTAAAGGGAAGGTGCCTCTTGGACTTAAACACACCAGCTAAACCTTAAAGAAAGGCTATTAATGACTGCACAGTTGGATGTGCTTGGTGTAAAGAAGCTACATGCTATAGCTGCTTTATTTAAATTGTGTAATTTAATTTGGCTTATGCATTTTTTCTGCTCACCATTTCTATTATCCATCCATCCATTCATCCATTATCTGTTACACGCTTCTTCCTTTAAGGGTCACAGGGGTCGCTGGCGCACATATCCAGCTGTCACAGTGTGAGGGGCGGGGTACAACACGGACAGGTCCCAAGTCCATCGCAGGGCCCATTTCTATTATACATTTGCTTAAATAACACCAGTTGGTAAAATTGAGAAATAAAGTTCACAAGCTGCACAAACTGCAACCGGTTCCGGTACTAATGCAGGGTGTGCTAGTTATTTCTAGGCACTTGACCAAAAACAAAGTTCCTCCAAAATGGCTGCAAAATGGCTCCATCTTTAGGCTGCCTCTGACCATTTATAGATGATTTACTGAGCTGCCCACGTCTTAGATGTGAGCTTTAAGAAATGAAGCATTGCAGAACTGAGGTAGAGGACCAATATACATGTATTTCTGACACATTTGCATACAGCTCCTTGTTGTCCCAAGTTCTGGACACACAATGCAGTACAGAAAAAAACAGGTGTTTGTTGACATGAATCGCTTCACATTAAATCTATGAGATAAATCTTCGTACAGTAACATTTTCAAGACGATTTAAGTTTAGAAATTCTTTGGTGCTTAACTCTTCAACTGAATGGAAAGTTGCTGTGCGTCATAAACAATCTTCTCATTAATAAATATGCTTGGCAACTCAAAAGTACAACAGTGAGTTGGCTTCAGCACCGCCATGTGGCCTCAGTCCCTTCAGTGTTTGCAGAAGTCCAGAAGGTGCTTCAGTTCTGGCTTGAAGTGTTTTGTAGAAGTGCTCTGGAGCAGTGTGGTTCAAACAGAAAGCAAAGAAAAATCTGTGCCATTTCAGCACCAGCACTTTACTGGTGCCAGAGCAAAGAGCTGCTCTCATCAAAGGCAGGAGGCAGGTTTACAGAGACCAACAGCAGATGCAAAAGGATATGAGTGACGTGCTTACAATTTTTTGATTTACTGGAACAAGTAGTCTGTTTAAACATGGGAAAGCGCAATCATAACACTGAGCTTCAACTCTAAAAAGGGGAATTAGCACTGGAATTACATGAGCTCACTGTCTCTCCACTTCCTGCTGTTTGCTTTTAATGTTGTCTGTTGTGTAATTAAAGTTGGTCAGTGCACAGCAGCTGTATTCACTATTACGTTTTAATAGAATTTATAAATGCTGTTTGCATTGCTTTTTTGTAACCACTGAACACTCCGACTTGAAGTTGTGTGTGTGTGTGTGTGTGTGTGTGTGCGTGCGTGCGCAACTCATGAAGGCTCTAGCATTATTTGTGATGGAAGATTACAAATCTTGACATTATAAACAACAATTAATACCACTGGCTGTTGTTTAAAACAGCATTTATAATGCTGGTGATATAAGGATATCTGTTTTCTGGGATATAACAAGACAGTGCTAGGATTTGTGTATATGTGGTCTTCTATGGAAGTAAACAAAACAGATGGAGGAAAATGTTTTAATTGACATGATTTTTGGGGTATTTTTTTGGTTGCAAAAAACAAACTCATTGCTGTATTTTTTTATTTTTATAATAACCAGTTGACTACCAGGCACCGGCCCTGGTAACACGTTAGTGATTATAAAATAGGAGAACAGCAACATAAACGCATACACTGTGCCTTTTACAGAGTCAACGTGATCTTGACACAACAGCAGGTGCACTTAATTCCCTACAGAGGGCAGCTGAATGACAGATATTAAAAGACAAAACCTAATTAATAAGCACATTTGAAGCCTGCCAGTGGAATGGTTGGTATCTACTGTGTGAGATAAAAGGCCACTTTGCTGATCTGTATTTTCATTCTAATCCTCAGGTGAGACTGATGGGTCTGTATAGTGTGGGAAAGACTTTTTCTGAGACAGTCTATCTGAAAACCAGGACAAAAAAAAATCATTTAAATTGCCTCTTTCCTTGCAGTGATGGCAGAGATGTGGGATTTGCTCACTTCCAATCTGGCATGTAATAAATGAATCATATCATACTTGCTATAGTACTGCTTACCATACACTTACAAAAGTGACAGCTGTGGAAAAGACAGGTTCCACCAAATATTTGACTTTTAAATACATATTTATCTTGTTTAGCATTTTTGTGCAGAAAAATCTCCCTGTTCTTCCACAAGCCAGGTCTAAGGTTCTTGTTCATTTGCTTGAATTCTAACTGATTTAAGTTAGCTGTACATACCATAGAAAACTATTAATTGATTGTTCACATACTTTAATCTAATACATGTGAAATATTCACTTCAGTCAATGTTTTAAAAATAGTTTTATATTAGTGTTTTTGTTATTTATACTTACATTTAAAACCGTAAGATTGATAAAATATAATTTTAGAGAAATGCTGCTTAAAGTTTGGATGTTCTTACTTCAGACGTATTAAAAGATTTTGGTTTTTTTGTTTTGTTTTTTAGGGAACATCTTTGTGGTCAGCCTGGCAGTAGCAGACCTTGTGGTGGCTATATACCCATACCCTTTGGTCCTCACCTCTATTTTCCACAATGGCTGGAACCTGGGTTATGTCCATTGCCAGATCAGCGGTTTCCTCATGGGCATCAGTGTCATCGGCTCCATCTTCAACATCACCGGCATTGCCATAAATAGATACTGCTACATCTGTCACAGTCTCAAATATGACAAACTGTATAGTGACAAAAACTCTGTCTGCTATGTTTTGTTAATCTGGGCACTGACTGTAGTGGCCATCGTTCCCAATCTTTTTGTGGGCTCCCTTCAGTATGACCCACGCGTTTACTCCTGCACTTTTGAGCAGTCTGCCAGTTCGGCGTACACTATCGCTGTGGTGTTTTTTCACTTCATCTTACCCATCATGATTGTCACTTACTGTTACCTACGGATATGGATTTTGGTCATTCAGGTGAGGAGGAGAGTCAAGCCAGACAATCGACCCAAACTGACGCCACACGACGTCCGGAACTTTGTCACAATGTTTGTGGTGTTTGTCCTCTTTGCCGTTTGCTGGGCACCACTCAACTTCATTGGCCTGGCTGTAGCAATCAAACCAGAGGTGGTGGTTCCCCTCATCCCTGAGTGGTTGTTTGTGGCCAGCTACTTCATGGCCTACTTCAACAGCTGCCTTAATGCCATTGTGTATGGTGTGCTAAACCAGAACTTCCGGCGAGAGTACAAAAGGATCGTGGTGTCCGTGTGTACGGCTCGTATCTTCTTCCAGGACAGCTCAAATGATGCAGGGGAGAGGCTCAAGAGTAAACCGTCTCCACTCATGACCAACAATAACCAGGTCAAGGTGGACTCTGTCTGAAGCTCACCTCAGAGACATGAACTCATATGCAGTTTTTGAGGGTTACTTTGTTTTCAAGAAATTAACTATTACAAAAAAAATACCAAATACAACTAACAACAGCTTCTAACCTCTGAGCTGTCTAGACTGTCATACTGTACGGTGCTATCTGACCTCTGAATAATCCCAGAAAAAACAGAAGAGCTTATAGTCCTTGTTATCAAGCACTTTTGGTTGACTCAGCAGTATATGTAGTAAAGTGAATATAAAATGTTTGTTTTGTTTTAATATTTACAGTGATATAAATGTATCATGCATTATGTAATTATATATTTTGTATGATATGCCATAAATATATATATATATA
>JAVKLF010000100.1:11061016-11071560 GCA_034783495.1 Millerichthys robustus
ATGGATGGATGGAATATCCAAACTGCTGAGTTTGCTCATTTCCTGCTCAAACAGAGATCTGAATGAATACTGAGTGTGAGTGTGAGTGTTTTTTTTCAGGTTGCACAGAGTATGTGTAAATGAACACGCTTTTGAATTTCCCACTTTTTGCCCCTGATTTAAACACTTGTATTATAATATTGTATGTGGTATTTTACCACTGACGTGCTAATGCAATTTATGTGTATTTATTACTTTTTATTGATATTAATCTGATCTTTATTCAGATAGTCCTTTTTGCTAAAAACAAGATCCAATGAAAATACTGGTAAATATTGTGGTTTATTCTGATTGTAACAGAGAAAGTACATCTAAAATATATATTTTTACATAAATTGCTCAATCAATTGAAATGTGAAAGATCCAGTACATATGTACTGAAATCTCAGTAAAAAAAGGGCAATTCACTGTAATGAAAATGAGTAGCTGGTTATTCTTAGCCCTTCAGAGGCATATTCAGACCATTCAATCCATCCGGTCGACAGACAGACGATGATGTCTGAACGTGGAATTAGTCAGTGCCCCAGCTGCGCCTTTTTGAGATCTTTTTTCTTTTTATACTTTTAATGGCTGTGCTAATTAGGAACTCCTCCTCTGCTCCGGGATAAAACAGGCAAAGCGATGATGGATGAACTTTGAGACAAAGATGGAGACATGCAAATGCAGCTCTGGTTAAAGGCTGTGGTCAGTTCTCTGTTTGGTCGGGGTTCCTTGTAGGGAACATCCAGGCAGTTACACTTCCTCCTAATGAGGGAGTGAGATGGCTTTCAGGACATGCTGGGACGCTATTATTAGAGTTCACTTGGTTTGCTGGAGGAAAACGTATCCACCATGACTAAGCATGTTCCTCCTTGTGACACACAGGGCCACACAGTTACACAAACTAAAACACTAAACCTTATCGGTCACGTTTCTATTTCTCTGAACTGCACTTTAATCATTCTGAATCCTCACTCTGAAGGTAAGATGAGCAGGTGTGTGGTCATGTCCCATCCACACCCTCACAATGTCGTAAAGTAAAGTAAAGTAAAGTAGCTTTACTCCCAGCTAGTAAAGCTGGTCATCAAATTAAAGGAAATGTTTTGATACAAGGTTTTGTTTTGGATAATTATTATCTCACCTGTTGTGGGTAACTCCTTGAATGATCTCAGTTTGGAGAAACAGAGTTGAATTGTGACAAGATTGATGAGCTAATGACTCAAATGTCATAATAGTTCATGTGACTGCTGTTATTTAAATCTTTCCAAGTCTTCACATTATTTAATTATTCTGTCAGAAATGTGATATTTCTGCTGAAGGTGGTCCAGAGTCACTGTTTGCACTTGAAAATCACAATAGAAGTTTGTTGTAAACAACCATGTAATCTAAATGTGAAGCTGACAGCAGTGAAAATATTTACACAAATTACTATGAATTTTTCTCAGATTGGAGTGATTTCGAGATGGCAGCAATCCACTTTATGTATTGGACCTGTTTGAATTACTGGTAGCTTTACAGTCCGATAAGAATGAGACTTTATTCATTCAAACTGAGGTTGTTTAAAAAGCTAACCAACAAGTAGGATGTTGATTGTTCATTCCACAGAACCTCACTTCAGTAGATCTGAAGTAAAGCTTTAACTGAATACCTGGTTTTCACAAACCACTCAAATGTTACATTTATTTTTATTTTTTAGTTAGACATATTTGTATATTTGAAATTTTGTATTTCAAATTAAATTAGAAGCCCGGTAAAGCATACAAAGGGCTTAAAAAATGAACTCAAAATGCATCTTTAAAAATCAAAACTATTTCAAACAGTAAGTTTATCATTTGTTTATTCTCAGTTGTAGTTATAATTGTACCATATAATGTTATAACGGTATTCCATATTGCATTATGTATATTATTGTACTGTAATATTAAATATCTATAGATAGAGCTTCTGCAGGCGTTTTTTGCAACATATAGGACAATTTTTTTTCATTTTCAAACTTGTCTCAGAATTTTCATCTTGCTCTAATTTCTTATTCTTAGTGTTAAGACATAATTTATTGAAATAATATAATTATTGCTTTATTGTCTTATGTTATGACGTTGCAAATCTGGAGATCAACCCTCACAATTTTTGACAGAAAAATATTTGGAATGTGCAAACATCCTTTTTTGATTCATTGTCCAATTCACAGGACTTTTATTTCAGGACAACTTGTCTTTTTTGGTTAGCACTTCCTATGACTGAATGACTACTTCACATTCATAGTTTTGTACTGTATTGTATCATAATTTCCTCTCAATGTTGAGGTACTTCCTCTCCTCACTCTGACAACCTGACAACGTATCATTTATCTACTCTTTCTAGGAAAGTCTGGGAAACTCACACAGCTGAGTCAGGCAAAGACAAATTACTGTACAAGTGATCATCAAGGAAAAAAAATAATCAAATAAATGATCGAGTGTTGCGCTACTGCCAAGCTAACATCCACTCCCACATGAGAGTCATTTCCCAAGAGAGCTGAGCTGCCAAATCTGAAGTCACCTTGTGAAAACTTGGATGTGATTCACTGTTTTCTTTTTGTTGGATGTTTTCAAACACCTTGAAAAGCCCCATTTGTGCAGCTGTATTCACTTTTTGAATTGCTGCCTGGTTTTTCACCCAAATACACACAAGACTTTGTCCATGTCGTTTAAAAAAAGTGATTATACACAAGTTATTTACTAGCATTTCTTGACAGAATGCATGTTACTCACTGCTTTGCATGCCAGTATATATATATGTACAGTATATATATATATATAGTGGTGATAATTAAGTTAAGTTAAGAATGGGTCAGTTTTAAACTACTTGTCAGTGGTTCTTAAAGTAGGAAACACGTAGCTAAATAGAGCCACATAGTCAAAGAAAAAAAATTGCACACACAAGTAAAAATTGTGTTTTACAAATCATCTTACATTAACAGTGTTTACCCTTGAACCATCAAATAAAACATAGAACCATAATAAATGCATTAAAGTGAACCACATTTCAGCTGCTTATTTATTTTTCTGACTTGATACTTTTCTCCTCCACAGCATCCATGAACCCTATGATATGTACGACACCTACAATAACCTGTGGTGTTGATGAGCTGTGCAGCAGCTGTGCAGCAGCTTGACCATTTTCCTGTACACACAGTGCCTCATGGGGAAAAAAATCCAGTCCCTGCAGAGGGAAATACTGTTGCTGGATCTGGGGTTCGGTTCAGGACTAAGGTGTGAATTAAGATTAGGCTAGGTTTAGGGTTAGGTTTGTACTGTGGTGGTTAGGTTCAGGGTAAAGGGTCAGAGTTATAGAAATGACCAGTGAAATGAGGGTTAGGGTTAGGGTTAGGGTAAATAAACAGAAGTTAGTGTAAAGTCCCCATGAGGATAGAAGAACAAATATGTGTGTGTGGGTCATATTCTGGTAATGGATGAAAACAGTAAGGTGCAGTTTTCATGTTTAACTCTTGGTCACTCCTTACCTTTATACCTTCATAAACAGACTTTTCAGACTCATTACAGGTTGATTGATTGATCAGTCTGGTAATTATTTAGCCTAGCCTTTTGTGAGTAGCTGCGTTATCTGAGCATACTAAGACAATTAAAAGGTAAAATAAAAAAAAAATAAAAAGTTGAATAGGTCCTCTGGACATCAATCAAAACTTGTCTGTTCACATGCACAGGAGGCCCATCAGCCTAACAAACATTTGTTAGTAGTCTGATACTACCTATTGTTTATAGACTGCTCGTTAGTAATCTGATATTGTTATTTGATCTAATACTTGCAAAAACAGCTTTGTAACAGAGGGACAATTAGACTCGGAGGCCTCCACCTCTGTTTAATGATCAATCAATCAATCAAATTTTATTTGTATAGCACATTTCATAAGCAAGGCATTTCAAAGTGCTTGATGTACAATTTCTCTTCACAAAAATGGCTTCCTTTACTCCTTTCTCAAACCAACAGTCCTCCCTTTCAAGGATAAGGACAAAACAGTCCTAAAAGAGTAACCATAGGCTTGTGTAAACTGCAAAGTCCTGGCCTGATGCAACCTGGGCTTGAACACAAGACCTCAACAAGACTGTGACTGACCACTGAGCTACTGCAGCCCCTAATAAACAAAAGTGTAATATTCAAATTAATGGTGTTGTTAATCTGGCTTATTTTAGCAGACCTAAAATGCACTTAATTCTCCTTTTGATCTAAGCATGAATTAAATAAACATTAAAACAGCTTAAACATTGCAAAAAGTTTAATGAAAAGAGCAAACTTTAGAATATCCTACTGGCGACCTGTCCAGAGTGACGCCCACCTCTGGACAGGTTGAGAGACATTTACACAGTTGAGACAAATGAGACAAACGATCATTCACAGTCACACAATTTGGAACTTTATGTGTATATATATTTTTAGAAAAAGAAATATTTTTGAAAAAAAGCTATTTCAAACATTGTATGTTCTTTATAACAGTGTAAGAGAAAACTCCACTTAAATATTTCAAACTTAAGTGCTGTTAATAATAGAAAAAGACTTCAAATTTCAATTTAAGTTTCAAATCTTTAGAGAAAGCTTGAGAAATGTGTTAAGGCTCCATAAACACCCCCTTCTGTTGAGACATTTCTCACAAAAATGCTTCCAAATACAAATTAAACAGAGTGGATAAAAAATATTTTTTTTACAGTTTGTAAATGTGTCTTTTAAAATTTTCTAATGAAACTGAATCATCAGAAGGAAGCTGTTTCAAATGTATTCGTCTCTTATTGTTTATCACCATAGTAACTTCTGCTGAGACCTGCTCCAGAAACGGTCAGGTTTCAAGGTACAAGACCGTTCATGCATTTTATAAACCAGCTTCTTCATGTCCAGGCTTATGAGGATGTAGTGTCTACCTCCTGTGGTCCAGGGTGTAAAAGGCAG
Organism: Millerichthys robustus; assembly: GCA_034783495.1. NCBI lineage: Eukaryota > Metazoa > Chordata > Actinopteri > Cyprinodontiformes > Rivulidae > Millerichthys > Millerichthys robustus. The sequence continues at coordinate 11,065,973 of JAVKLF010000100.1, forward strand.
CTACACCCTGGTCTGTGCACCCGCTTGGGACTCGCTTCACCAGATGAGTCAGAGAAAAAAAAGATAAAGTAGTAGCTTTTCACTGTGGCCATTTGAGCAATAACAGGTCTGTGATGCTTTTATATGTCTGGGGTAAACTCAGATTAATAACCATTGAACATTGTTAGTTTTCTTCAAACTCTGCAATTTGTCCGTCAATCATTTAGTAGATAATCCATCCATTCATTCATTCATCCATCAAACCAAGGTGCCATGAAAATGGTCATAAAGCTTCAAATAATAAAAATTTTACAGTTGATTAAAAGGTTGTGGTTGGGACAACATTCAAACTCACCATGACAGACCAGCTTGAATGTTTAAAGCTGAATAAACTGAATGAACTAAATAAACTGAAATTTTTTACAAGGGACAATTTCCCTTTAAATTTATATTTTTTGATTATTTTCCTATTATTTTCTTATACCTAATACCTCCAAAATGGTCCAGTCAATCAAAAGATGGCAGGCATTTTCTTATTAAGAGTAATGAAGCAGGTAAGCCTGGTTATGTCCTACTTAAGATCAAGGGAGATGAGATTATAGTGTGTTAAGAGCGAAAAGATCAGCGTGTATGAGAGATAAGAGCAGTGTGTTGTGAGTGTGTGTGTATTAGTGTGCGCTTTGGCAGTTGGCTTGCTTTGCTGCATGGTTGGCATATTTTCAGTTGGATGAGAGGACATTTATGTGATGTCAGCACACATTAACCTTCCTGAAAATACATTGGTAACAAACAGGGACACGTGTGCCCAGATCCCACCAGCTCCAAGTAACAGGCCTGTGGAAGGAAAGGCGGGTGCTGAACAACACAAGTATGTATCCAAATATAGAAAGGGGTGGATAAAAGTGGAGGACTTCTTGGTTGGAGGGGAATCAGAAAGCCTTGACAGCTGGGAGATCTGGTTCTGAATTTGTGTTTAAGCTCCCAGGTTAATTGATGTAGCTGATGTTGTGCAGAATCTCTTTAATAATTAAAAATAAAGTTACAAACAATAGATCAAATGCCATGACTTGGCAATTAACTAATTGGTTTATGAACCTACTGTCCCCTGAGTACACATATACGTAGAAGATCAAGCACGATCAGAACAGTGAAGAAACAGAAAACATGCTAACAAGTTCCCTGTTTGTATACGTGAAGCCTAATTAATACAATATTTCATATGCTTATTAAAGCGAAACAAAAGCTCACTTTGTGGTGCAGAAACAAATGCAAGATGAACAATTTTCTGATAATTTCCTCTATGATCATGCTCAGCTGACCAAATGTTTTTCATAATTCAGTTATGTCCTGTCTCAAAATTCTTAAATAAAACGTACAAAACTTTTTTCTAAATGCAAGTATTTTATTTTTCGATTTATTTATTTTTTTGTCTTTTCCAAAAGGCCTTTTATTGATGAGGTTATTCCACATCACATTTGCCTTTGCATAAAAACGAAACTAAACATGTTCTCATCGATAAAACTTCAAAAGTATAAATATTTTGTTTTGGATTATTTGATGTGAATTTATTCTGCATATATATATATATATATATATATATATATATATTGTTATGTTTCTAAACCCACATTGCTCCATTTTTGAGTGACTGACTGATAAGCTTTGGAATGATCTCATCCTATATTGTACCCCTGAGAGTTATAAGACCCTCTGAGTGGTGGGAAGTAGCAGTAAGCACTAAGCAGCTGTCACAAAGGGCTAAAATACCTGCAGGTAGAGTCAGAGAAGATCACTCCTCAATCCGTCCAGAAAGGTGTAGCTGCTCTCTCTGTCTTCAGAAGAGCTTCAGTTTGAATTTCCACAGTAGCTTTTCTGTGAGAGGTTTGCATGTTCTCCCTGCACATGAGCTGGATCTCCGTGTTGGCACTGGGATAGACTGGTGACCCATCCAGGCCGTTCCTTTCCTCTCAGTCACTAGTGATAAACTGCCCACATAGCAGATAGGTGTGGGCCAGATGTGGTGTCAAACTGGAACTGGTGGCTGACTGATGGCATGGCAAGTCATGCTAACCAGATGTGGGCCAGTTCTTTAGGATGGTATGCAACAACTGTAGTTTGGTTTATGTGGCTCAAACCTATCATTGCCACAACTAGCCCAGTTGTGGTTTAGTTTATATGGCGCTCACGAAACGTTTTCAAACCAGAATTGATCTAGGTCTGGTTGCCTCCTGTTTAAACCTGTTTGCTGATAGTCATTCACCTCACACACTTTGAGTGCGATACATTGAACAAGATATCACACAATCACTTGGAATTCTGTTGTCAATGCAACTCTATTTTAAGATACCAGATACACTGATCTTAGTCTACAACTATCATGAAAGGTGGGAGATGATGTGCATTCTATCAAAAAATGGCAAGTCTTTAATGGCTAATGTGAACACACCTGCTATCAAACAATGTGATTGACCTACTCCTTGAACACATTGAGCAGTGTTGCCTCTTCTAGTGTAACACAAAGACTGTCTTTGATTCCTGCCTGCGGGGTAAATGTGTGGCTGACAGAGCACTTAGGTGAGCCTTTTCTCACACTGAGTTAGCGACTCAACTCTGCTCTTCTTTAATTACTACTGCCACATTGTAAGAACTGTTTAGAAGAGTGTCCAGCTTCAGTTTATTCTTCACAGTGATGGAAACTGCTTAACCCATTCTGTCTCTCCCACTTGCTCTCTAAAACCTAACCAGAGGCGGTGAGGGCTGCTCGGGCCCTCTGGGCTTTGTCAGACAGCTCCTGGCTCCGCACGTTACAGACAGTTCAGTGTTTTCCTGCCGCTTCCTCGTGGGCAGAGATGCTAATATGAGCCGTTCCAGGATGAGACAGCTTTGGTGAGAAAAAGGCGGTTATGTCTACAGAGAAGGATTTACAATGCCTCCTCGCTGCATTGCTCCTCTATCACTGACACGAACGTGAGAGCTGAATTTAGAAACATCAACTAAATGCACACGTGCCCAGGGCATTGCAACTTTTTCTAGGTTTGAGCTGCCCAAAATAGTTTCACGCGAAATTGATTCTGAATTTTTTTATGACTGTACAGTCTGTAAGGAGAGGCCAAATAAATTGGTAGCACAATCAAAAGGAAATGCTGAAAATGTAGATATGTAGATAGGTTGTTTGTAAGGTATGAAGCTCTATTATTGAAAGGATCTATGGAGGTGATGAACCGTTGACCTGTCTGCAAGAAGCAATAAAGTTATCTTTCTTGAGAGACAATTTTCTGCGAAGAAAGAATGTTGACAATCAATTTTTTGCCCTGCCGTTTGAATGTTCTCAAACATCCCAGAGGATGTATTATAGTTTTCAACACATCCTCAGAGCAGAGTTGTTTCTTGTGCGATGTCCAAAACCTGTTGTTTGATTGATCACAAATGTAAAGTGGGTGTGGCTAATGTGGAAGGACTTTCCAAAAGTTCTGCACTTGAGTTACTTGTGAAGTTTGAAATGTCCTGGCCCCCTAAACTAACTTTGTTCTTCTCTCTTTGAGTGAACAATTTCAATTAGTTTCTGTGTAAAAAGCTGGACGGTTCCAAGCTGACTTCTAAAAGCAGCATCTCACAGGCTGCACCCAGTTGGAAAAACGCAAAGCACAAGCATCTGCGAAGGAAACTCCTGAATGCCTCACAACACTGTGATTCACAAATTCCAAGTCAAGGTTAAGTCATTGACTGTACTCTGTTGTTTTCATTTTTATCCCTCTTCTGTTAAATGCACCTCCACCTCTTTAAGTTTCTGTTCCACCTGTTCCCTGTTCCCACCACAGATCACACATCATAGTCCTCAGGGATTCCTGCCTGACCTCATCTGTTGGTCCGTTTAACACCAGAGTCCCACCTCCACATTCCTACAACATATCTCTGTTACCCTGCTGTACTCAAACATGTCCTGTACCATTTGAGGACACGGCTCTTCCACTGCAGTTTTCCTGCAAACTAAATCAATAAAATTCAAAATGTCAAAACAACCATCTTCGGCAAAGCTGAAGTACTTTTGCCCCAAAATAAATAAATCTATACTTTTTTTCAAAACTCACATTCAAACTGATGTTTTTAATTTATTTCTGAGTCCATATTTACCCAAGATGTTTTTAAGAGGTCACTGGTTACTGAAACTGCTTTATGCAGTGACAAAAATTTATTTCTGACCTTGTGGTAAATGATGGGATCACTTTACACAGTCAGCCTGTTTTTCTTTTTTCTTTTTTTAAGATTATAGGTCAGCTTGTGCAAGATGTCATCTCCATTTTGAGTTTTTAAAAAGTAAAAAAAAAATTTCAGCAACAGAATACATTGTTTGCTCTTTACTGACATATTTAGCAAAAATATGTTTATACCCATATAATCAATTGTATGCTCTCTCAGCTCAGCTTAGGGCAAGCTGTTGTCACGGCAACACCTGTTTCTTCAGATTACAGAAACCACCACAGATACCAGTTCAGTAATGGGGATTTTAACTGACTAGTTGTGGCTGGGTTAGTTTAACCACAAATTTGGCATTTTATTGAAGAGTCAGTATGAGAATACCAATAAAGATGGTCCACCAATAAAATTCCTGTGTGACGTTTGGCTGGACCACTGAACATCAGTAGTCGCATTTGCTACCCAGTCTGTGGGGGTCTCAACCAATGACCCAATTTAAGTTAATGGCACCTGCAAAGATCATTAGAGGATTTTGAACACAGATTAAATAGAAAAAATATATATATGCACAGCAGCATCTTTACTAAAAGTCCTTCACAGAGCAAACAGATTTGCAGAGAAAAATGATGCGTGCAGATACCCGGTATGCATGCTTGCAACTTTTTACAATATAAATCTCCTAAACCAAATTGACAGTTTGTTTTTATGGGCAACAAGAGTCCACTTCCATTCTGTTGACACAAGTTTTACTTCCTGATTTAGGAAGTAAGTTTGTTAATCATTTGAGATTCAGCTAGGGAGAGTGGTGAATTATTGATTGGTATGTTTAATTAAAATCCAAAAGAGTAGTAATTAGATGACACGTTCTTGTAATGTAATTATAAAAGAATAGAAAAAAAACGTCAAACAACTGACAGGACAGAATTATTCAAGCGATGTGTATATCATATTCTGTCATATCTGCTGTAGTCCAGCTCACATGTCAAGTCATTCATTTTTTCCTGTTCCAACAATACATTTAGGGCACGAGTGCATGCAAGGGATAAATTTCAAAACAATGCTTGTCACTCAACAAGAAACAGTGAAGTCTGGAGCTCCTAATCTCATGCATATTTAATGAGGATATATTAAAAACGTGCAGCCTCGTATTGGGCACACTCAGCTGTGTGCAGCAGCTATTTTTAGGTCCTCCTTCGACTGTTTCTGGCTCCGCACGTGAGGCTTTGGGAATGTCAACAAAAGGCAGCAGATAACAAGATGGAAAATGGGAAATGTCAGAGATGACAGAGCTGCTACGAGTATCTGGGTGCAGATTTTTTGTAAATATTGTCACCTTGATTAGTGTCAGGGCTTAGAGGTGAAATACTGGCCTTTTTGCCTGTCAGGTACAGACTTGTGTGTGTGTGTGTGTGTGT
>JAVKLF010000100.1:11074002-11086429 GCA_034783495.1 Millerichthys robustus
TGGTTTTCTTTTACCTTTTACTCTGGACATTATTTATGTTGCCACCCCTTGATCCCCCTAGCCTTGGGGTCGTAACAGCGTTCTTAATATGGTTTTCATTTTCATTATGCAATATGATCCTGCCTGAACTATCTCATGAAAATAAAAAAAGGTTTGGTCTTTGTTTTTTTTTTTTATCATTAGTTATTATTCACCATAGTACAAGTTACTTTTGGTAGGTTAAGGTTTGGATATCTTTGTGTCGCTATATGATAATACATCAAAGTAAAAGCAAATCTTTTGGACTGAAAGTTACTCTGACAATGAGACTTTCTACTGTACGGTCCTGAATAATATGTCTTTTGGTCTTTTTCATCTTTTAATCGGCTACTTTGATATGATATGATGTGAAATGAAATCAACTGAGCAGTGATGCCATGATTAGTATGTGGAAATCAGCTCAGCTTGTCAATCATTCTCCATCATTGCACCCATCAAAGCCCAAGAGAAATGAAGGCCAAGGGCACAAAGATAAAACTGACAAAGGATGAGGAAAAAAAAAAAATCTGTTGGGGAAATATAAGGATAACAGGTAGTGGGAGTGGGAAGAAAGAAAATGGGAATAAAATAATAAAAAACTTTATTAATAGATGTCTCAAAACTATAATTAGAAGGTTGTCAAATAATATCCAGAACATTTGCATATGCACTAATGGCAGTGAAATACTGATAAAGTTATTACAGTACTGGAAAATCTTTGGGACTTATTATGCCGTCAGTCACTGTGGGGTTTAGCTTCTAATCCGATCCCAAACAGAACCCTAAATCCAGTCATCTTTATTCCTCTGCTCACTCGCTAATGCATCCCACTAAGGAATGCTGTACATTCTGCTACCATAAATCTTTTCCACCCGTCACAGATGTCTACTTAAGCTCATTTCTCAGTTGGAGACACATTGTACTCATCAGCTAGCATTTTGAAGGGTATGTAATGAAACAAAATATGTTTTTTTTTTCTTTTCAGTATACCTTTTCACCCTGAGCACCATGCTCTGTCCTTGAGCAAACAATGTTTTCTGTGTGGGCAGCCGTGAGTTAAACAAACTGGACGATGACACAGGCATCAGTAGGGATTAAACAATATCACAATGTAAGATGATACAACAGAAATCTTATTGATTTAAAGAATGTGTTTGAGTTTGTTTAATGTCAGCCATTTTTCCTTGTATTGAATGACGCAAACTGAAAATCCCTATTTAAAGCGTCACATGTTCTCAGGCAAGTCAGACAACTTTAAAACCACTCATGCCCAAATAGAATTTAGTGTAACCCCTGTAATCATTGTAATACTCAACAAATACAGTTAAAGTTTAAGAATTTAGAATATGATACAATGATAAAACGGATCAAATCTGATCAACTGATCCTCTAAATTTTCTGATTTAAAGAGTCTTTTACAAGTAGCTCAACTACTTTAATTCAGTCTATTAAAAAGAATCTTTTGACTTTTGGAAGGGGGATTATTTAGGAAGATTATGAACAATGTTTAAATCAAACACCATTTCATAACCTTAAACATCACGATCTGTTTGGCGCTACATGGTTTTTGTCAAATCAAATAGCAGAAGCTAGCTGTAGGACCTTTGGTGCAACTTAGGACACTTCTTAGAAATACTGTGCTATATTTTTTTTGCCGAAATAATCCATGCAATGTAAAACTGGGGATGTGTAAAGGTTTTTAAAATAGGCTTTGCATGAACCTCTGAGAAATTTTTGAATATACACCAAGTAACAGCAATCCATTTTGGTCCTGTCCCCACGCAGGCAAACTGTTTGCTCATCAATCCAGTCAGAAATGAACTAGTTTTTTAAACTGAGGTTGTTCAAAGGGCTATCTACAACACGTAAGATAACAATTTTTCAAATTGTTTGCATAAAATCATAAAATCAAACTATCAGAACTAAAAATTGAATAAGATTAAAAAGATTCATCCATTTGTGTCTTGGTGCATAGTCTGTGGGCAGCATGGTGGATCAGTTGGTAGAGCTGTTGCCTCCCAGGAAGAGGGTCGACATATCAAATCCCAGCCATGGACCTGTCTGGGTAAAGTTTACATGTTCTCTCCATGCATGCGTGGGTTTTCTCCTGGCAATCTGGTTTCCTCCCACAGTCCAAAAACATGAATGTTAGGCGAATTGGTAACTCTAAATTGTCCCTAGTTGTGAGTGAGAGAGTGAATGGTTGTTTGTCTCTATGTGTCACTGTAATGGACTTGCAACCTGTCCAGGTTAACCTCGCACTGTGACTGCTGAATATGGGCACCAGCGACCCCCATGGCCCTGAACGGAAGAAGCGGGTTAAGATAATGGATGGATGAATTTTCTGTTGCAATGTGTTCTGTGTGAAGCACATGTTGCAAGCTGGAACATGTGAATGAGTAACTTTTATACAAAAGTTATGAGGTGTAAATGTAGGCATTTTTTATTTATTTATTTTTAAAATAAAGTTTAGTTTATTTCAATTGAAGATTATTTTGCCAGTCTGCATCCTTGGGTTTAAATCTCATACAACCGTGACACCAGTTTCATTGTATTTACTGCATATTGCAGGTAAGATACTTGCTACTTATTGATCTTCACCATAATCCCACCTTTAAAAATATCAAAAAATCTCTTTTTAACAGGATACAAGAACAAATAGGGAAGCAAATGGAGGATAGCAGAAATCATAGTGGTCATGTGGACCGTTATAAAAACCCATCAAATTAGTGTAAGTGTAAATGTCTAAATCCATTTGGATTGCATCACTTTGTCCTGATGTGATGTGAAACAGTGTGGTTAAAATAAGTCTAAATAACATAATTTAACTTTTTAACCTTCTATAGATAAATTGTTTGCCTGCTGTACTCCTATGGATTTTCTAAGAAGCTATGCTGAGGTTAGCCATATGAGGGTCACATCCTGTCGGCTCTGCAGCCTGCCAGCCTTTTTACATTTGCACTTACAGTGACGAGCTCCCTGGTCATGCTTAGAGGAAAAGGTAAACCATTCTCAATGGAAAACTCACATGTCTATCACTAATCTCCAAGAAATGCTGCTTACTCAGGGAACAACATGTGAGAAGATTGCTTTCCTTGCTGCTGAAGTGTTAAACATAAACATGTCTTTGGTTGTAACTGGCTGCTGTGGGACATAAATAGAAGTTTTACTTGGGAGGCAGCAGTTTGTTTAATTGAAGGGCAATGCACCTGCCAGGTCCTGAGGCAGGTATTTTCCTTCTTTATCTCTTAAAGACATGACTTTCAGATACTGTTTATGTGCTCGATCTACATTTATTTGTCCTCCACTCTTCCATAATGCAATTTTTAAGGACACACTGCTCACCATGCTGAAAGGTGTCATGTTTTTAGTTCAAATCTTTATGGATACCATCTGTAAAGGACCATTTTATGTATGTAAGATGGTGTTGTCTTGATGATTTTTATGTGCACATACACATAGACACTTTTATTAGAAATAAGGACAGCAGAAAAACAAGGATACATAAAGGGGAAAAAATACGATCTGCATAGTAAATTGTATCAAAGTTGAAGTTGTGTTTGTTTCATCTATTAACAGTTTTATATCTGTTATCAAACTGTTTTAAATCTGGGGACTATTAAGTATTGTAGCTCCTGTTCCGTCGACGTAAAAGAAAATTGTATGAAATTATATTCTTTAGTTTTAATTTACGATGACGCATCTTTATTGATGTTTGATCTAATAATGGCAAAACTTGTTTGTACAAAACTCTAATTGATTGATTTGCTTAGCCTCAAACAACAGGGAAGATGTGACAGATTCATCCATCCATCATCTTAGCCCACTTCTTCCTTTCAGAATCAAACTCTACTCAGAAAGGTCCCCAGGCAGGGTTCAATCCAGCAACCTTCTTGCTGAAAAGCAACAACGTTACCAACTGAACCACCACGCTACCCTTACAGAATCATAGTGTGCAAAAATACAATGAACTGTGGTGGACCACTCATTTAGCAATTTTGAAAATTGTATTTCATCCTAACAAATTTAACATATTGCTCTTTTTTTGGCATGGTCTGTGTCTGTATGTGTATTTTCTGTTTGTAGTCTGTATTTTCTTTTAGAAACCCTGATTTTTTCCATTCTGTATCATTGCCTTAGCCCCACCCTCGCTCACCTGTTCCTTATGTGTCTTCTCCAGGTGGTTCTCATTCACTCCTTATTAGTTTGTCTTTATAGTTATTCTTGTGTCGTCTGTGCTTTATTTAGTGATGTTCGATGCCACCAATTTACTTTCCGATCCAATACTGAGTAAAATTCGAGCTGGTATGGGCGATACTGATCCATTACAAGAACATGAGATTTATGAAAATGTTTTTCTGCTCATCTGAGGAGGTTTTTTACTGAAACAGGAAGGTGACATTGGATATTAAAAAAAATAATGTGTGGACATGAGATATAACTTGACACACACTTAGGGTGTTCAGTGTCAGTTCCTAAATACTAGTATTATGAAAAGGAATCATTTAGAGATTAAAACTTAAAGGTATACTCTTTATATTAAACATACACCAAATAATAAGGGCTGACCAAAAACTAAATCACCAAATAAGTGTGAGGTACCTTTGAACAGTTAAACACAAAAAACAGCGTAATCATACTCTCACTCTAACAATGTCTATTTCTCACAAAGAGACAGCTGCTCAAAATGATCTCATGGACACTCATTTTTTCACTGAACGGGTTCTGCAAAAGGAGCTTAGATTGAAGCTTTTTAACCGTAGCTTTACATATGGCATGTAAAACAGAATCAGCAGACAGTAAAATCGTTACCCATTTAAATAATTCTGAAAACGAACATTTCTCAACAGATTCCATTTTCCCTACATTTTTCTCACATGTGTAATCACATGAGCTTTTGTGCTACAGGCAAAATGAACATATTCTGACATATTCAGTCCAGGCAGTTGCTAACATGGTGGAAATGTGATTCTTCTTTGACAATGCTTTGAGCACTAGTGCAGACATGGTCTTCTTCTGCCCTGTGGATGAGTTGCCTGAATTAAATAACACTTGTCATTGTTTCAGTTGTTCAGTTTAAGTGAAAGACAAAGAGTGACAGTGTGCAATAGTGAATGTTCTTGTCACTTGCTTTTGATTGTCACTGCGATGCGTAAGGGCTGTCCATCATGAAAACAAGAGAGACAAGACAAGGGCCATAATCCATACCGTGGCTTTGTGGTAGACCACATATCCAAGGCTGTTACATATTCTCCTTTGTGTTATCATACATTCTGCTTTTGACAACAATAAATAAAGAAGAACTAAATTCTTATATTAAACACTGATGCTAACAAATGTATTTGTTCACAAGTCTATTTCTGGAAACTTGCACAGAAGTAAACCATCATTCAATGCTTTCTCCAAACAGGCAAAATATGATCTCTGCAACTTTTACATTTTACCATGGCAGTAATGGTGCCTCTGTGGAAGGAGGAGGAAACCTCACAGAAGCTGTAAATATTTTAAACATGTGGGCTTTGTGAGAATTAACTTGGACATACTTTTTAAAAATAGGCTCATCTCAAAAATGAATATTTCACAAACCTGTTTTAAAAGGATACATACATGTTGTAGCAACTGACATCTAATACTGAGCAGACCTGATGAACAGAATTTGCATATTATGATGTAAATCAAAAGGCTTTTTGTTGTTGTTGCAGATGTTACATTTCACTGTAATTTCTCAATTTTCTTCTCCTTACATTTTAAAAATGCAAAAAGTATTTCATTTCTGTTTCAGTTCGGCTTATTTTCATTCTAGCTTGTCGTCGTTAAAAGAAAACACAAATCTATCCAAGTCTGAAGTCCAAACGTTTACTTGAGTAATGAATGTGAATATTTTTGACACCGTTGCCTGTCGAAGCCCTGACCAACAATCTGTCACAAGCATGTTTTTCCTGTTGAATGAAAGCAGAATTTGATCTTAAGTATCTGTACTTGTTAGGTGGTAGGTTGTTTGACAGGTGTGAAAGTGCTGCGGTGTTGTGATTTCTTTGTTTTCTTATTTGAACTAAAGTGCTTTGCGGTTTTGCTTTTGTCCTTTCTGTATTGTAAAGCAGTAAAGTTCGAACTAAACCCACTTTGTGTGTCAAAAAACACAGAAAAAACAGGCAAAACACGTGCATTTCTTATGTCAACAATAATAAGTTTTGCTTCTTTATTTAAGAATAACTGAACTAGTATTACTTGCAAAATCTTACATTTTAACCAAATATAGTGTTCACTCAGAGATGACTCTAAGCTACTACAACACCAAATTTTAGGTCAATATTTTTTGTAATGGAGCTTTGTACGGAGTTACAATTTGTGGTTTGTAAGAACAGTTGGTTGTAGCAGGCGTCTTGAATCAGTTCAACATCAATTGTTAATCAGTCGTAGATGTACCTGCAATAATTTACCTGATCAAATGGGTAAAGAAACGTTTGCTAACAGCCCCCCCCCCCCCGAGGATAGGAACAGTACATGTGCTTTATCTTCCGATGACAATATACCCAGGTGAGCCCCTTGGTTTGTCAGGAAGAATAGATGTCATTTGTCCTGAAGCAAACGGTGTACATATTTTAATCAGATTTTCTCAACCTTGCATCTGATTCCTGGATTTTTTTTTTCTTTTTTTGCCCAAAGGCAAATGCAGCTCATGCTGCTGCGGTGTAGCATACTTCAAGGAAACATGTTGAGATAATAACAATGCTCAGGGAGCTTGTTGTTTCAGCTCGTTTGTATGCAAAGCTTGGCCCTGTGCCATTAGAAGCTGTACCGGCTGCTGTACAGCTGCCTGCACTTCCTACAACAAGATGTTTTACTGTGGAGACTACATAGACTCGCGCTGCACTGCAACAATTGTCCATCTAAACCAAGTCTTACAATCTTGTATCCAACCAAATAGTATTTTTGATTTTGAGACTGATATACTCGGCAAGAGAAGAATGTGTTAAATTATAAATCTTGTCAGGCTGATTTTTTTTTTCTCACTTTAAGAAGTCTTATCAACTGCAAATTTTCTACTGCACTGGCAGATTATTTCACTTAATTTGAGAAGATATAGATTATAATCTAGTATTTTAAAACTTATTTTTAGATGGCTAAATTTTGCATTGTGACAAACTTGACTCAGAAGAAAGCTTTGAAGAAATGAAAGACCTAGTGGTGCTTGAAGGAATCTTTATTGCCCCTTTTAGACTAAACCATTTTACAATGCGTTGAATAAAGGAAAGTAATAAAGCTATTTTGGTCAAACTTTGACCATACCATTTTGCTATGCAATATTGCAAAGCCTGATTTGGAGTATGTGTTGTGAATGACTCAGTTAACAACATTCTACATTTCAGCTTGTAAAACACACTGAGGTATAGCAATTTTTGTGTGAACTAAAGCTACGCTATGGTAGCCATTTTGAATTGGGTTGACTCCAAAATGTAGATGAAGTACTTTTTACTTTCTAAGTGTGTCATTAAAACCTGGTTTATGAAATATTTTGGTAACATTACAGACAAATGTGAAATGCACAGACACAAGCAACAAAATTGTTGCTCTTTCTCCTTCAGCGGTGGGAGATAAATACAAGTGTTGTAGATAAATTTCACAAAGCCCTTTTTTAACGTTGCCTACTTTAAATGCATTGAAAAGGCTGCTGGAATCACTGATCAGCCTGTAAATCACAGGTCTTCTCTTACATGAGTAAATATTTTTGTGGTTTTGGTTGAAAGAATTAACGTCAGTACAGTTTCTGCTGTTAGATATATTCTAAGCTGTGCCCTTTTTGGTTAAAATCTTCCAGCTGAAGCACCATCCATCAGGCAGCAGTTGTCTCAGGTACACTGTCATTGAAGAGAGATTTGTGATAAATTTGCCCAGGAAATTGACCATCGCCCAGTATTTCTGAAACTACCTTTTAAGTTTCAGGTCATGACAGGGTATTGCTTTCACCCTGACAGGATAAAAGCCTGTTCTAGATAGCCTGTCTCCCAAAAATATTTTGATTTTGTTAACTCATTGCTGAGCTTTAACTTTGTTCCAATTCCAGTCCATATTTCTGAAAGCAGTCTAGCCATCTGATGATTCTCTGAGTGTGCCGCTCAAGCGTAGAGCCCTCATGGAACAAACTTATCCACGCTATCAGTGACTTATAGAATGTGCTCCGCGGTTTTGAAAGAAACACTTCAAAAGCCAAGAATATTCCAAAAGACATCTTTAAAAAACAAAAGAAACTTAATGGTGTATTAAATGTAAACTACTTGTTTTTTATAGCATTTCATTTCCTAAGCTTCCTGGAATGTAAACCATTTACTGAATTCAGCTGTAGCTCTGGTAAAAGTTGTTTTATTCCCTTGTATTTGTTTCATTTTATTACCCCTTGCCACAAAAGACAAATCATGATATAAGTACCAGTGTCTGTCTGTCTGTGTGGTGGTAGCTGAGAGTCATTCCCAGTGCATAATTCAAGCTCTGACTGGTCACACAAGAAGTGTTTTAAAAACTTTGCAATTATTTGCTGGGAATCAACTGTTTTTGTCTCTTAGCTAAATATGTCATGAACCTCTGGGCCTTGCCATGTTTTCTGGCAGATTAAGAGTCTTGAGCTTCTAAAGCTATTAAAAAAATGATGGTAGACTTTACACTTTACACATATGCATTTTTTCAAACGGTCTGACGTGAAATCAGAACAAACATTTCCCATTTAGGTCAATTAGAATAACCACAATTCTTCTTGCCAAATGTCAAAATATTGAGAGAGATGATTTTTGAGGCAATTTTTATTACTTTCTTCAAAGTCAAAAGTTAAAATACAATTCATTAGTATATGGTATCATTGCCCTTAAACTGTATGACTTGGATCAAACATTTTGGATATTCTTGTACAAGCCTTTCACAGTAGTTGGCCTATTCCTCCTGACAAAACTGGTGTAACTGAGAAAATCAACAGCCTTGTTTTTGAGCGTGGCCTGTTTGTCCTTCTCCATACTGTTTACAAATGATTGTATTGTCTGCTTGAGTTTGTAATCATACTGTATCATCATGATCACAAAGAATGTGTCACAGCTGCTTCTATGGGGCACAGCTCTCCATCTGCTTCTTTTCTCCATGGAAAATAATTGCTTAGTAAGTGGAATCTTTTTACACCTTCACACATCTTGCAAATTTTTCATAGGTTGGGCAGTATTTTAGAGTGTGTTTAGGTTAGGGTTAAAGCAGTGGTTCCCAACTTGGGGGTTGCCAGAGACTCTTCATCGTGCTATGTAAGCATCCCCTGACTTATCCTATCACTGATCATTCTGCTGCGCAGTTTGTTCACCTGCTTGGCAAATCTTCGTAGCACCTGCTAAAGTTAATTTATTTTTCTTGCAGCCTCTCCCCAAGTACTTTGTTGTTATTGCCAAACACATTTTGAGTCACGGGTAATGAAATCTAAGAGTCTGAAATTGTAAGTTCTGCTTTTGAATATCCAGTATGTTAGAAAAATAAGTCAGAACATTATTAGCAAGCTGCTTCATGTAGAAACTAAACAAATGCTGCTTTTATGTTCATTTTGAACATAGCTACTGGATAACTGTGTTGGCAGTTTAACCCATCTTGACTCTCTTTGTCGCCAGAAGCAGGCCCATTGAGTTAAAGCTTTGTGCAGAAATGGGTCACAGTACTCACACAGAAGATTTGTTTGAGTAAAATTTACTCAAATTGAAAGTTTGACTCAGAAAATATAACATTTGATTCCTTTCTAAAAATTATTAAATCTAGTATTTTATTGAGCTGTTTTTCCAAGAGTCAAATCTCCTCAAATTAGAGATATGTTAGTTTTTGCTAATGTATTTTACTCTATTCTGTGCATTTAATAGCTATATGGATTGCTCTGAACATTAAAAACAAACAAACTAATGTTTCCAGAGATGTGTCATGTGTAAAGAGGGCCTACAACACAGAAGATTAGTCTGGGATTAACGATCAAAACATGTTTATCACCATTCACACAATATTTTTAAAGCTAAATGTAAAATTCCCGATCTTGTCCTTATTTCGCACTAACTGAATTCAGTGTACAACAACTCATAGCAAAAACAGTAGATGCAATGTCCACCGTACAATCTTTATAGTAATCCCAGGATAGAACACAGTTTGTATCCCCACTGTTGTTTTCTAAGACATTACTGGCTGTAATAAATCAGAGAATCAAGGCAGAAACACCTCACTGCATCTTATCAGACGGTGAAAATTGGATGCGTGTGTGTGCCACATAGTGAAAAAAAAAACACATACAGTATGAACTCTTACACCCACAAACCTTTGGAGCAGGCTTGGGGCAAAACCTGGGAGAATTCCAAACCTGAACTGAACAACAAATCCATCCTTTAAACAAAGTGTGGTGGCTGCAGTGACAGTGAAAGGTGGAGATGAAATGACATTACAGTTCACAGCACTGAACAACCTAGAAATAAAACTAGATTTAAAGGTAGGCCATATGTCAGGACACTTGGACAGCCCCCTCCTAAGCCACACACACACAAACACGCATATATATTTGCCTACACACTGACCGCAGTGCAACAGCTACAGAACAGCAGCAACAAGCTTAACTTTGTTTCTGAGGAAGGTCCTACATACTCACACACCAAGATGAATGGAACTTCCTAATGGAATCAAACAAATAGTGAAATGTTTTAAAACAAGTAAAGACAGCCTTTACAAAACACTTAAGAAGCCATCCATTGAAGCTCTCATTGATATGATGGCTCACATTTTCATGCAATGTTCTCTTAGGGGCAGTAATATCCACAGGCTAATTGTCACAGGAGGAAGATTGCTTCTGTTCCACTGCAGGCAGCACAGTGAAAAGCCAGAGTTGTACATTAAATGCTTTGTCTGCCTGGGGCACTGGACACATTCCTCTGAAACATAATTCATAGAAGCAAGATTTTCTGATAAAATGAGATGTGAAATGAGCATTTAAGTAAACACATTCTTATAAAAGAACATTACAAAGCACTCACTTAAAAGGAGAGATAACAACATTTGTTTTTACCAAGATGCTCATATGTGGAAGGCCACAGATGAGGGTTTCCATGCTGCTGATAAATAAGAAGGCTGTGAGGTGGAATATGTCACATTGAGCATTATTTAGAGTTGTAAACATAGTGCCCTATTACAGCACATTGTTGAAGCATAGTTATGTTACCTGAAGATTCAATTTCATATTTGACAAAACAATTAAAATTATAGTTCATATATCGTTGCTGCCTTGTCAGCCTTTTGTTTCCTTAAATAAATAGTTTATTTTTGTGATCTCTGTCCTGTCTGCATTCTGGGTTTCCACTCTACCAAACCATGACAGAATGCTATGGTCAAAAGAAAAACCCAGCAGACAGGTTACTCTATTTCAGCAACTGGCCCATGAGGCTGTAAAAATGAGTTGGAAGGAGCAGGAAAAGTGGAACCTTCAATTTAGAGGAACTCGTCTGGCCTTAAAAAACATTCTCTCCGCTCTATCAGCCCACACCTCTCCGGTTCCTCGTACCTCTCAGGAACCATCAGGGCGAGAGGGTCGCTGACGCCTCCCACTACCTCAAGAGGGTCCCGGACACCTCTCCCCTCAGTCTCTGAGGGGTGTGTCAACCCCTCCCTTTCCAGCGTCACCGAGACGGTTGACGAAGTTCCCCTCTCACACGCTCACTGCAGCTCCCACAGTGATCTCCACGCTTACTGCATCTCCCACAGTGGTCTCGAAATCCCGCTGCAGCCCCCACTGACAGCCTTACCATACAGCTGGGGGCAGCCAACATCTCTTTCCATGGGTTCAAAGAGACTCATACGCAGATCATGAAGCTGCTCCACTCCGCGTGCACCACCTCAAACATACAACAAAGACTTCTCACCTGCTCACACTTGGAGAAAATCTTGAACTCCAACCCGGGACTGTTAAAGATCCCAAGCTAAACACAGTTTCCAGCGCAAATAAAGTTATTAAAAGGGATACTCTCACCAGATCACTTCCCAGCTTCAGCCAAAGAACCAAAGTCCCCAGCTTCAGCCCAAGAGATTCAGCCCAAGAAACAAAGTCCCCAGCTTCAGCCCAAGAAACAAAGTCCCCAGCTTCAGCCCATGAAACAAAGTCCCCAGCTTCAGCCCAAGAAACAAAGTCCCCAGCTTCAGCCCAAGAGATTCAGCCCAAGAAACAAAGTCCCCAGCTTCAGCCCAAGAAACAAAGTTCCCAGCTTCAGCCCAAGAAACGAAGTCCCCAGCTTCAGCCCAAGAAACAAAGTTCCCAGCTTCAGCCCAAGAAACAAAGTTCCCAGCTTCATCCCAAGAAACAAAGTCCCCAGCTTCAGCCCAAGAAACAAAGTCCCCAGCTTCAGCCCAAGAAACAAAGTCCCCAGCT
>JAVKLF010000100.1:11128940-11140300 GCA_034783495.1 Millerichthys robustus
ACGAGAGAATAATGTGTGACCATGCATTAATTTTTTCTCTCCAATGTCACTGGACAGGCGCTGTATTTATCTTAAATTTGAATGACAAATATTGCAGTCAGAGTGTTACCCTGTTATATAGATGATCTATGACAGGGCTACCCAACTCAGTCTGCCTGCATATGACTTCATTTAATATAAAATAGGTTTAAATCATAAAAAAGACAGCTTGTTTTTATTCTTTTTTAAATATAATTTATTTTAAATTAGATTTTAAATCAGAAAAATTAAATAGACTGTTTTTATTTAATTGCTGGATGTTTGGCTCTTTTCGGCTGTTGGCTTTCAGTAACTGTGGCCCCGTGAGCAATTCAGTTGACCATCACTGGTACAACCAATGTTTATTTCCTGGAAGTTTCTAGAACAGATGAATTCCGTTTTATGCTGCAACTTTTTTTTTTTCTTGGCAGTTTACACTGTACAAACAGTATTTCTCCTTTTGACTTAGACTCACCATCAACTGCCAATCTGCCTGCCAGTTTCATGATTAGCCACTTTTGCTTCCAGGCTCCAACCTGCCTACTCGCCCTCCATTTCCATTCCAGCTCTATTCCTCCACCTCCTCATCCACCGGAGCCAATGTCCTGACTGCCTACTGCGCTTTCCAGCTTCAGGCAGTCTGTTAGCCATCATACAACTCAATTTAAAGGCTCACTTTGCAGAGTGGAAACTTGAAATCTAGCAGCAAAAATTGCAATTACCTCCACCTACCAGCAAATTATGGCAGCCATGAAAGAAGCCGGTCATGTCCACTATAGTTGTAATATCACAGTGCAACAAAGAGAAGAGAGGAACATAAAGGTTTTCTTTTTTTGCCACTCCTGGTTTCTCTGAATATTTATTATAAGAAATATATCTTCAATTGTGAAAACAATTCAATTGTAAAGCAGATGTGCATGAAAAAGTAGGTGCTTTTAAAAAAGCTTACACATTTGTGGGTTGCGAACAGTACAGTTGATAATTTATGAACAACCAGAGGCAGCTCATCTTGTGACCAACCAGGAACCATTTTGTGAAAAGGTTCTTTTACAGAGCTGCTCTAGAGTCAAATGCTTTATTTTTGTGTATAATATGTTTTTCCACTAAAGTCATGCATGAAAAAATTAATATACGGTACATTACTGAATTGGACGTCGCCTATCGGCGTCAAGAGCGGTGCCATTACTATGTGTTGATCGTGGACACACTAACGATATGTTCAAATTGTAGATTGCAGCGTTGCTCCATCAATTTGTACTTTTACAACCCATTACAGCAGGTTTTTCAATATCATCTGAATGTTCAGTTACACACAATGGTGATATTTAATTATCTATGAACTTTTTTACTGGCTGACGCTAATAAAAACATACATTTAATGTTCTGATGTCCAGGACTGGCCTGACCCAAGTCTAGGTTTATGTGTTATCTACTTCAGCAGTGCATTATAATATGGGTCTATGTTATTCTTAAAATATATAACACTCTGTTGGAATCACATATTTCAATTACAAAAATATATAGTGAGGTTAACAAACAGTTAATTATACAATAAATATTGTATCATATCAGCAGCTGTGAAGTTAGAGCTGTGACCAAATCTGGCTAGTACCATATTTTTCTGCATGTAGATTCTACTTTAGTAACACTGAAAGCTGTGTACTGATTGTGTTAATGAAATTTGGTGCACAATTTACATAAGTCTGCAGGCAGCTGCAATGCGTTGTTGAACTGTGGACTATTACTTTACTGCAGCCTAGTACAGGCAAAGTACAGAAATGTTATTCCCTGTGCTTTTGTCTGTGAATTTCTATATGTGCTACAGTTTATAGCAAAACATTCAGTTCCTGATGTGTCAATCTTTTTCATGGGCACTGCACAAGTATAGATATGGTATGGTCCCTGTTGATCCACAATCAACACATGCCTTCTGCATGTCTGAAACCACTTGCTGTCCAATTCAATGATGTATATGAATGCATGAAACCTTATTTAAATGTGGACAGCGTAAAGCAGAAAGAGAGAGAGAGAGAGGCTGTTTGATTGGCAGTGCAGCTCGAGGCGCACATTAGTCTTTGCAAATAAAAACTATGCAAGTAAATCAGCTCCTCTAACTTCTACAGTTCACACGTTGAATCAAATTCCTTTTCAGGTTTATGCCTTTTAAAGCAGAATCAGAAGCTCGGTGTAAATAATACATTTATTTGGGATTATTTTTAGAGACAGATCAACTGTGATTTAAGATTTACATCATCAGAATGACAAATATGTGTGCTGACTCGAGGATGAAAAACTCTATCTGTTTTTGGTAAAATATGACTTGGGGCATTTTGAAACAGTGAGTAGATGCTGCTCCTGTGAACGTATGTGTCTGTTTGCTGCTGCATTCTGTGTTCATAATTGGTCGAGTTTTGCAACTCACCAATGTGGTCTGCTTTGTGACCATGGCAACTAAGACAGGGGCACAGTTTTGAGTTTCACCTACTGTTAGATACGAGTGAATGGAGACAGCTGTAGTTATTATACCTGGTTATCTTATAAAAACACAATATTATGGCAAATTAGTTTTTGTAACAAGCATGGTCAGAGAGGGGAGCAGATGGAAGCATTGGTAGCAGAAGAAGTAAACAATGGTAAAAATCATGGAGAATGTTACAAACAAAAACAACAAGATGTAAAAAAAAAAAATATTATATCTAATTTGGTTAGATATTGCTACTAAAAGTCAATATTAAAGAGAGAAAATCAGCAAACGTTTTTGGTCACACATACAATATTTATATAGTGCTTAAGGGTCGAGTGAGATCTTATGATAAAAATCAGCGAGAAAAGTTAATTAATGTTTTTTGTACAAAACAGGTGAAGGTGACACAATAGCTGCAGGTTAGTCTATCCCCACTTTACTCCTCCTTTATTGAGACAGCCTTTTATATGGCGAATATTACAGACAGGTGGCAAAAGTTTGAGTTTGAGATTCAAATCAAAAACAGAACTGAGCATTGTTTTCTCTCTAAATACCTGTTATCAGAAATGTGTCTAGTCAGAGGATTTTATTTTCATGCACTCTAAATCACACTGGAATGTGACATTGGCAGGTTGGTATCGTTTGTGCAGTGTAAACCACCAGCTTTGTCACAATACACAATACGTGTGGTTTGTTTAAAGCTACAATGTTTCTTGATATTACAAAGCCTGTCACTATACCGTTTGGATTCAATTCAAATCACAAGTCAGCGATTGAGTTGATATTGATTCACATTGGGTATATGATGACAATTGAATCATTAATCATTTAATCAATACATTGATGTGGATTGATGTATTGTTTCACCCCTAGTTCTAACAGGGTTTCTAATGTGGATATACCCACCAACACAAGCATATTCAATAATTTTTTATATTTGTTCTCAAAGCTGCAGGCAGTTTGTGTTTTATTGTATCAGTTTGAAAACAAAAAAACTAAAGAAATTGTTCAGTTTTTTAAAGTGGCGTTTTGTCAGTAATCAATATCTTACCTGCAGTAGAAATCCCTCTGATCACCGACAGTTCAGAATATCAGACCACAGTACTTAAGAAAGACAAGCTAATGGCTAGTTCAAGTGACCAGAGAGAATTACTGCTGTGTAAATTCATCTCAGATCTCAAACATTTTAGCAAATGCTATTTTATAAACCTTCACACTGCTGTCACTTTTATATTAGACAGTTATTTATAAGTGGCTTTTTTACATTAAACACAAAGTCAATAAAGGATTCAGTTCCACTAATGTGAAACTCGTAGATCATATTAAGCACAACCTGGCAAAGCAACTTACAAAAGCAATGAAATAAAAGAATTGAGTGTTACATCAGCTCATATGTCATAGCTCATTTAAATGTTATTTTATAGTCTATTCTGTAGTTTTTTTGTATTTATGTTTTTCTGTTCACACATTCCAACAAAAACTGCAGTACCCATACTACACCACACCACTAATAATAATATAATATTAATTATTAATATAAGCTATTTTGGTTACTAGGTTTTCTAGACGGTGTCTTGAAGGACTCATTTTTATGCAAATCTCAATTACAGAAAAAAAAGAAATACCATTTTTTCTTTAGATTTTTGCACAGCAGCCTGAGTTAATTCAAACTTCTTGCCAACAAAGTCACATACTGTATATTGATTACAGTATTATAGGACATCACTTAGGAAACATTATTCTTTTAACAGACATGATAAGAAGTTTTCTTTGTGATTACTGACTAAGTCTGAACTGATGTCATCTCTATCACTTCCACCATTTTTTTGGAACAAACACAAGCCTGCAGCTTTGCACCATTCTGTCTCCTTAACTATTTCAGGTCTTTTACCCAGAAGGCTGCTCTTTTATTCAGTCAAACTGCATTATAAATTAATCCTCAGCTGTATGACCCAGAATCTTCCTCTGGCTGTGCCAGTGTCCATGCAGCTTTTTTACCTCTGTCATTCATTTTATCACTGACCACGATTAGCCCGGGCCAACCTCTCAAGAGTTGGAGAAACAGGAATCATTTTCCAGCATCCATAAATTGCATGTCAGCCACACGCGTGAGACAAGTGTGTATTACACTTTCATTTGTATTTTCTATCATGCAAATTTAATTGATTTTGTGTCTTTCATCCTTGTTTCAAAGCTTTCCTCACTTAACGGGATTTGAGCACATATACATATTTTATTTCTTTTTACTGCATATTTAAAGTTTCTACACGTTTGACTGTGGCTTGTCTGTTGAAAAAACTTTTGTCAGCCTAAAATTGTAAATATGAACACTGTTCAAAGTTCTTTTTGAAGATTGAAATCAACTCATTGTCAAGGTTCAGTAGGATTTGAAACCAGGAATGCAGGCTGACACAAAGAAGCTTAAAATAACATTACAACTTTATTTAAACATAAAAAACTAAAAAGCTGACACTGCAACAAAGGATTGAGAACAAAGTATTGTGAAACAAATGAACTGATGACAGAAAAACAAAGAGGGGCAGAACCAAGCAAGAATCACAAAACGTAATGAACATGATAAAAACGTGACAAAAATGGAGAAAAATCTTACGTTAAATAAAGAAAGTTTTTAATCTTTAAAATCTTGTTTTTAAAACATGTTTCATGTGTTAATTTAACAGGTTTCATACATGAAAACAAGTAGTTTTCACATGTGAAACTTGTTATTATTTCTGTGATGGTTTATATTCTACCTTTCAAATGATGTTTATACAAACAAAAAAAGAAAAAGAAACTTTAAGCATCACTTATTCCACATGAATGTTTGCACTTTTTAAACTCTGGTCAGCTACATCCACTATTCTACTCCACAATATTAGTATGATAGATTTGCAGATTTTGTTCTTTAAGGAATATATTGTATACATTGATTATTTAAATATATTTTGGAAGAAAAACTACACGTAGTACCTATATATAAACCATTGTATTGACATCAATTTAGCAAAACATGGTTATTATATAGACCAAAAATGTCCAATACTGATCCTCAAGGGCCTCTAAGCTGCATGTTTCAGCTGTGTCCTGCTCTCAGCTGTTATTCAGCCATTCTGCCAGCGGGGCAGCTGTGGCTACAATGTAGCTTAGTCCTGGTTTCAACTCAATAAGCTATTTAAAATAGACTTCACAGACTACCACCAGATGTGGCAAAACTTTTTAAATATTGTATTGGGTGACATGAACAGTTACATGACTGAACAAGCTTGGTCTCAGGGTGCATTGTAAATAAAACACAGCCTCTGTTTTTGGTTGATAGATTTTAATTTGCAGTGAGCCCAGTCTCCAAACATGCACCACGCTCATGCTCTCAGACAAAGTTGAGAGTAACATTATGGATTTTTTTTCTTTTCGTTTTCAAAGTGTGCACTGGTCCAATAATGCAGCAAGCCACTGGGATTTGTCCCCACATGCCTGTTGGCCAGCCTACCTGTTAGGACCTGTCACTTGGGTGAAACAATTATTGATCTGGAGTTATTGGTTAGCAAAGATTGTCCTCAAATTGTCGCATTTTTACTGCCTCAAATCTTACAATCCAGGAAAGGAAAACATCTGGAACTGCTCCTCTGTGATTTTGCTGCTGAATTTTTTTCCCTCCTTCTTGTAATATTTCAGACATTTTGACAATTTAATCTGGGCTACAAAC
Organism: Millerichthys robustus; assembly: GCA_034783495.1. NCBI lineage: Eukaryota > Metazoa > Chordata > Actinopteri > Cyprinodontiformes > Rivulidae > Millerichthys > Millerichthys robustus. Next base: position 11,135,126 of record JAVKLF010000100.1, read on the forward strand.
TATTTACAGGTACATCCTTAATGCAAAATGTACCGATACCTAAGTTAATTAATTAGGTGTAACAAAAAGCTTTGTAGTAATATACTTTTTTCATGCAGGCTACTTACAGATTCAGTCAACAATAATTTACAATAATTGGATAGATAATTGTTTTTGCTTTCATGCAACAGTTCAAAACTTTTGAAGTGGGGTTCTCTAGAAATATTATTTACAAAACAAACAAACAAAAATACCTTTGAACTCAGCTCAACTATTTTTTTTTTTTTAACTATTGAGATGCATCAGGACGTTATTAACAAACAATATACCAAACAAAGCTTAGTCTTGACTAGATTGACAAGACTAAGAGGCCCCACAAAGTGGATTGGTACCTTTAAACACAACTCCAATTTTAAAAAGTCTTTGTTTGTAAATTAGGTAATAAATGTTTAGACTGTTGTCAGTTTCACAAGTGCTACAGCTAGCTGCTACTACCATTATGTGCACTTGCAAATACTCAGATATATTGTATTGAAATAATGTTTTTATGTGAAAATGATGGCCAAATTTAAGGTTTATATTTCAAAGTGTTGAAAAGACTGAAATTGTTTAAAAATAGCCACATTTAAACTTTAGTCTTGACCCTGCTCCAACGAGCCATTAGCTCATCCATGAGGTCAGAACAAACTCTGTTTCTCCTAAACAAGGTCATACAAAGAGCTATCTACAACATGTAAGATATTAATTGATCATAACTTTTCTATAGAATCTAGCATCAGAATATCTGAACTATTGTTTTGATTGACGTGACCATTTTGTTCTGTTTTTCTTTGCCCCTAAAATGAAATAGTTATTATGTATTCATTCAATGTAGCTTTAAATAAAGCCAATGGAATTTTAAAATAAATGTAAAAATAGTATTGGATAACACTGCAAAAATGCTTTAGCAAAGTAATCTTTTCGATCACCACCACGGCAGTTGTCTGGCTTTGTGCCTTCTTTCCTGTGGCTTAACATAGATTTTTGAAGTGTTGTCTTTCAATTACTGCCTCTTGTTTACTTTCAAAAAGTTATTTCAACATAGATCAAAAGTCCAAACAAAAAACAGCTTCAGGATAATGCTTGTAAGCTCCTTTTCTGTCTTGCTTTATCACTTTGAAACAAACCAAGAAAAGAAAAAGAAGCAAAAAAGAAGACAAAGGAAAGCAAAGTGGGAAAAGTGGAAACTGGGACATGTACAAGACAGGGTAAAAGATCAAGACATCTGTCTTCACCACAACGGAGCGGGGTGAAAAACCTCTTAGAACTAGGCTATTTGTCTGTTCTGAGTCAATCTGCCAGCATCATAAAGACAGCATGGAAACAGGAAAAACCTTTTCCAAGCGTGACCTATTGATTGTGGCTCCCAATGTGTCCCTGGGCAGAGTTTAGACGACCAGTTAGGACAGAGAGATGGGAGGGAAAGATTTTCCAGTGACAGGCAGTGAGTCACTTGGGAAAGCATGACCACAGCTATGACTTGCATTTAAGTGGTAACAAGCCAAAAGAGTCCAAAGCACTGATGGCTGCATGGAGAACAGAAGAAGAAAATAAATGTGTGTTCTTTTTTTTACTGGCAGGAAAATCAGCAAACGGCCAGACATTTAGAACTGTGGAATCAAAGAACAGAATATTTTATATAAAACAACACCTTTAGTGACAGCCTCGTTCTTGTTTCTGACACGTTCTGTGTGCTGCGTTGTCTTTGCTGCTGCTGACATAATAGCATGCTACTCCTACTATCTCTAAAAACATCTTAATTGCCACCTATATCAAGAAATTGCTTTTTGTTTTGCTAATGGCTGTAAAACTATGAGCAAAATTAGTTTGAAAACTGCAAGTCTTCAATAATCATTGAAAACAAGATTTGTTTATATATACAGGTATAATCAGTAAAAAGCCAACAAAATGAGTCTGAATAACCTTTTCAGAACAGATAATTGCAATTAGCTGTAGAAAATAATCAACATCCAAAACACACACAAAAGGTATTTAGGGGAAATAATTAGATAAATTATAAGTTTAAAAATGCCACTTTTAAAATAAGTTATAATGAACAAATTATATAAATTATACAAATTATATTAATGTTAACTTGGTGGATTTATGAAAAGAAAGTTGCCCGGTTGGACAGCGGGCTATCACTGTTGCCTCACAGCAAGGAGGATGCAGGTTCAAACCCGACTGCCGTCTGTCTGTGTGGAGTTGGTTGGGGTCTTTGTGGGAGGAGCACCTGGAGAAAACCCACACATGCACACTCAGCAAACATGCATTTAGTAAAGAAAAATAATTATGACTCCACCTTCTCCCAATTGAAAAAATTCTGGTCCTTGACTTGATGTTGTTGATGACCTCCTTTACCACAGAGGCTGTTTAGACTTGTTGTCATTCTTTGCTATTGAAATACATTCAGATAACATTAAATACAAGTGCAGAAGACTTTACTGTGCACTGAAAAAGTTTTTTTTTCTTTTTCAAATCACCTTTGGAAATGGTTTGAACCCCTTCTACCAGCATAAGTAGTCTCAACTCAATCAGCACAGATCCACATGTTAGAACCTCCTACTGAGCTGACGTGACTCCACACACACAGAGGCGTTAGGATCTCTTAAAGTAAAGTAAAGTAAAGTAAACAAACAAACAAAAAAAAAACACAGAGAAGTATATTCAGCTGCAGCTGATTGCAATCCTTGTAAAAACTCTGAAAATGACGAGTGTTTAGCTTTGTTTGTTTATTTGTGGGTTGTTTTTTTTCGGCTAAAATTTTGAACAAACTTTTCATCAGAACCCTTCTCAATAAAAATGTTTGTTTTGACTGGATTTTATTAATCAGAGTGGATTACTGTGATGCAGTGTTTGTTTGTTTTTAGAGCTGCTTGGATCACTGCGAGCTATGACGTACTGTCAGTCACAAAACAACAGTCTGAGCAGTCTTTGTTAATTTTTATTTGTAATACCTTCACATAACCACTTTGTTAATGTTATGTTCACGGTGAAGTTGTTTGTTAAAAATTGCTAACATTATCAGACGAACTGGAAGTTTTACAAAGGAAAATCTTTCTTCTAATAGAGTGGGGTAATAAAGCTTATAAAGAGACAACTCTAAAATGTGACTCCAATGACTGAGAACCATGTGAATGTCCAAATAATATACTGTAGTTCAGATATCTGAATGTGTTATTTTATAGAAGAGTCAGCAGATCTGTTCCTCCATCACATCAGACAGAGTGAGTACCTGATTCAATTACAAAAGTGTTTTCAGAATCTAATTACCCAGGATGGATTTCAAATGATAAATCTGAACAGTGTTGAGGAGAATGTAAACAGTTTGAAAATTATGCTAATCTATTTTAGGTTCTCATTTGGTCATTTTTATGGAGATTGATGGTACTTTTATCTACGACATATCACCAACAGAACATGAATATCACACATTTTGGGATAAATGCCTTCAAACAAAAATGTGAGAAAAATTAAAAAGTTTGAGAACCATAGAATTTTTATTCATTTAAAAGATGTAATGCAATAATTTTCTTCATTCATTAGTTCTTGAAGAATCTCAGTACTCTCACCAAACTCCTCCTGGTTTTACAGTTACCCTTGTTTAATTGTGTATACTTTAAATCCACTGGGCATTTTTGACATTTATATATTAATTGCCTTTTAGCAAGTCTCTTCATTGGGGAAAACTGGCGACATAAGCAACAACAAAGACCTGGTTTCTGTTTCCCAAATGTATCTCACGCTTAACCTCATACAATTTCTGCCTTAAAAAGATTAGTGAAAGTGGAGCCCAGGCTGGGTGAGAAAAGGTGACAGAGCACAAGGTGACGAGACTCAGTAAAACAGAATGTCATAAATCCATGTTTATCTGGTTTCACAACTTCTAAAACAATCCTGCATTTTTAAATTATCTAGAGGTGCATTCAGAGTTTGCATGACCCATTAGTCAACGTTAAAGGCCATGCAAAGCAAATTCTTTGATTTTCTTCTAAATACATTATAAACGTAATTGATTAATTTATTATTTAAACATTGTTAATTTGTCAGAAAAAAAAATATATATCTGAAATTGTCTGAAATAAATTTCATTTCATTCATTCATTCATTCATTCAATGTCATAAATATATTGTTGCAAATGTGTAAAAAGTCTCCCAACCATTTATGATTGCACTGTGGGGCTAAAATGAAATTCAAGTTTCAAGATGTCTGTGTCTCAGGATTTTATGGGATGTGTCTAAAGTGCTGCCCCCTTTCCTCACTTGGCCACCTTCAGTATAACCCCGCCCCCTGCTGCTCCAGCAGTATATAAACCAACAGCACAGTGACTTCAGGTAGAGCTAACAACAGCTTGCTGCTAGCTAGCTAACCAAGACATAGAGAGATCACCGCCTGAATAAACTCTATCAATTTTGTAAAGAGGAGCCACTACGGAGACATGACCAACAACACTCGCCTTTGCAGCGCTCACTTTACTCCAGATAGTTTTCCTGACCTTTATGATAAGGCTCCTGCAAAAGCTTCTTCTTTAAATAGGACCACCCGGGTTTGTTTGGCAAGTTAATTTCATAAACGTGTACCAACACTGTCCGCATCCGTAATTAATGGATGTGGATGAATTTTGAACTTGTTTACCCTGCAGATTGTTATGCCATCCCCTCTGCTCACACAATTGTGTGCACAGTGCATAAAAATGTGAGTAACATGTTGCTGGAATACATAATTTGAAGAACTGGCTTTTAAAAACAGGAAGCATGTGAATCACTGTAGCATCAGGGCGCAGTGGCAGACTGTCAGGCGTGTTTTTACCGCCTCATCCGGTCTGAGCGACGCAAACATGAAAAAGAGAAAAGGGAACAAGCCGATAAAGTTCCACAAGCAGTAATCAGCGGTGTTGTTTATGAGATATGTTGTAAGAGATCAATTACCTGATATTTAATTGTTAAATTGTTAATTGTTAAAGTCTTTTTTTTTTACAGCTTTACAGATATTGAGCTACAACTTGGTGTGGTAGTAGCTGAGCATCATACAAAGTACTTGTTTAGTACAATTTTTTACCAGAAGATCAAAAAAATGCTTGAGGAACTATGTAACTAGTTCTTTGACTAAATAAATAACAAGTACTTTCTAACAGTGGCGGGCCGTGCATTTAACAT
>JAVKLF010000100.1:11157484-11186896 GCA_034783495.1 Millerichthys robustus
CGGACTTAGATCAATTCTTGTTTAGAAGACGTTTCGACACCCATCCGGGAGTCTTTGTCAGTTCTGGTAGCTCGCACCAGAACTGACAAATAATCTTGGTTTGGACTCCTAACCCTTGTAAAAGCCCTTGGTAAGTGAGCAAGTAGGGATTTTTATGAAGACATTCGCTTTTCCAGTTTGATTCGAATGCCATGTTCAGGTCGAAGGATGAGCTCTCCAACTGGACAGAGATCCTCACGTTCCTGACAAGCTTCAACGCTGAAGTTACGAAGGATGGACGCCAGAACCACTTTTTCCTCCATTTGTGCAAAACGCTGACCTGAAAGTATGGAAACCCACATACAAGATAAAACCACTTTTTCATAGCTACAAAAATCAAAGCATATTTATAGAGACTAATATAGTTTTTCTTTTTAAAAAAAAAGGTTAAACAGTCCTGTTCTTACCTATACAGTTGCGGAGTCCAGCTGAGAAAGGGACGTATGCATATGGAGGACGTCCAACTGAATTCTCTGGAAAGAAACGCTCTGGCCTGAACTCCTCAGGCTCAGGGAAGTATCGAGGGTCACGGTGAAGGGCATAGGTGATTATGATCGCATTTGCACCTTTGGGAATGTTGAAACCATCTATGGGTAAAAGCATAAAAAATGTCTTATTCTCTGCTGTTGTACTTACTCACTGGTGCTCACAGATAGCAATAGAAAGGAGGATAATAAAGAAAAAAAAGAACATTTAAAAATATTTAAATTATGACATTTTCATCAGAAAATCTCCAGGCTGCACTGAAAGTACTACATCAAGCTGCTGCTGTCTGTTTCTTGCAAATAATCTTAATTCTAAGTAGGGATGTAATGATATGCCTCAGGCACAGTTTGGTATGTACCTCATTATGAGGATCACTGTTCAGGACGACAAGAAAGAGAACAAATTCTAGTATTTCTTTTGAATAGACAATAACTTTCCCAGAAGCAGATGATGGATGAAACTGAAATCATGCTTGTCAGGAATAGACTAAAGGATGCTTTAAACTTGACAACATGTAAAGCTTTAATTTTTGCTGACATGGTTGTGAGACTCGAGACAAAGGTGTGGCACTACAGGTGGAGTAGAAGTCCACCAGGTCATGCACAGACAGGTAGCATTTGTCAGCTGGTAAATTCGCCAGGTAAAGAAAAAGTAATTTACTGTCATTTTTATCCAATCTGAATTGTAAACGGCAATCAACAGACCATGTGTCGAACAAAAAAGTTTGATCAACTAAAAAAAGCAGATATTGAAAGAATTACAATGCGGTTATCAGGCTTGGAGGCTGACCCATGAGCAGATGGACACAGGGCTAAAGATTAACATATCTATTAAATAAAAGAAAAGGAAGACATGGTGGCTACAAAGAAAGAAAGAAAGTTCACAAAGGAAAAACACACAGTGGGAACACAGAGAAGGGGGCAATGAGCAGACAGGGAGGAAATGAAAGTGGACTGGTGAAATGCAAACAGAGGGAGTGATGTAAATGGGGAACATCTGAGGAAAGAGACTGATTGGGAGACTGTAGACAGGTGAGATTAATGAGCAGAGTGACAGAGCCGAGCAGAAGACACAAAGAGCAGAAAATGTGAGGATCACAAAGCGCACAGAACACATATCAAAAACACAGCCCCTGACAACGGTACCTTTCAAAGCACCATTTACATGGTATAACTGCTTGCTATAGATGCATTTCTTGTTCTGCGGAAGTGATTTCAATTAAACAGGCAGGTCTTTCAAACTTCAATCCAGTTTGAAGCTTGGCTCAAACTAGCCATCATCAATCCAGTCAGAATTAAACAATATTTCCTCATACTGCGGTTGTTTAAAAAGCTATCTACACTAGGTAAGATATTACCCATAACTTTACCAAAACCTGAAAAAGTCTGAACTGTTGCTGAAGAAACAGTTGTGTCTCTTAATAAAACACAAGTTATGTTGAAAGCATAATTTTACTCGTGCAGCAAATGAGTTTGTGAATACTTAAAACAGGGGAAAATAAAAGTAAAGTAAAATTCATGCTACACAACCACAGTTTTTTGATTCAGTCATCATCTTTCTTCCATGACTCACTGATATGGCAGTCGTCACAGAGACTTCGGGCAAAGAAAGGCACAGAGGGAAACAGTCGCAGAGCCTCTTTAATCACACAGCCAAGGTACTTGAGCTTCTTCAGGTCCTCTGTGGTCATGGGTCGACTAGATGTACCTTTAAATAAAGAAGACTTTGTTAATGCTGACTTTACAACATCAGCTACTCTGTAAATCTGAATTAAAACTACAAATGTCTTTCTAGCTGAAACTCCTTAACGTTCTTTCTCCAGGCTTGATCTTTTACAGCACACAATAGAGTAACCATCAACAACGAGCATGATCAAATAGGAAATTGTTTCATTTTAACAGTTTAAACTTGTCATTCAGGTTTAAATGACAAATAGAGGTACCTAATAAGTTCTCCAGTACATTTTTAGGTTTTTAAGCTTTAAGAATTTGTATTTTCTGTTGCTGAAAAACAGTTTAATGTATACTTTGAAAACCTGCAATAAACTTGTGGACAACAATAATTTTGTGTATTTTTTGCATTGCTGTTAAGAACAAAACAGTTTGAATACAAATGATTCAGTCTTGTAACAGGGAAAAAAACACAAGTCATTAAAGTAAAAAGAAAATGAGTTTTAATATTTTTACCAAACACCTCCAGTAGCTCTTGTTGAACTTTTTGTTGCGCCTCAGGGTGGGAACCCAGAAGATGCAGAGCCCAGTTCATAGCAGCAGCTGTAGTATCATGTCCCTGCAAAAAACAACATGCTAAACAACATTTTTAAACATAACTGCATGCTATATTTACTTTTTTCAAATATTTCAACTTGTTTAAATCAATTAGTTCATCAACTGTTCAGTTTTGAAGTGGGGCTTCTGTGGAAAATGTCATGGATCGGGTTTTTGAATGGTATTTGTCTGTAGGCACAGGAAAAGGCAGGTTCAGGGGCAAAAACTGGTTTATTAAGAAATGAAAACAAAATGCTGATGTGGGAGCAAAAAAACACAGGGCTCACCCGAGGGAGGAAAAATACAGAAACTAAAAAACTCTGAAGAGGAAAAATTCCAAAAAATACCACTAATAAAATACTCACAACAAAAGAACAGAACTAGAACACGGCTCGGGGATAACAGGCAGGCATGGAGAAAACACAGGGGCTCGGACGGACTCGGGACCAGAGACATGACATAATCAATACACCGACAAGGCAGGGGAGACAGAACTCAGAATATAAAGGGGAATAGTCACGAAGGGAACAACAGACACCTGTGGGACAAACATTAGGGACAGTTGAGGCAAATTAGGAGATGAAGGAGGAACACACAGCATGAGAGGCACAGGGGCTCTACAAAGAGACAGGAAGTAAACACAGAATAAATGTCAAAAAACAAACACAAGAGAGATCCTGACAGAAAAGCTATTAACTAATAAAATCCTAACTGTTGTAAATAGCTCTTTAAAGGGCCTCAGTTTACAAAAAAGTAAAGATTAATTTTGACTGAATTGATGAGCTAATGGCTAGCCTGAGCAAAGCCAAGACCAAAGTAAATTGCTGCCATCTGTTTTGTAAAGAGGACAAATATGTTAAGGTTTATAAAAAAGTGTTTGCGAGAACTGCCTTAAATTTGTTGGGACAGAAGTTGTCTTAAGAATGCAGCAAAGTCCAATGCGTTATCTACAACAGCAACAGGTAAAATAGTAATTGTTTATAACATATCCACAGAACCCCACTTTAACATATCATATTTTTGCACTAACCTCAAACATAAAAGTGTCCACCTCCTCTTGAATGTCCTGGTGGCTCAACCTGTTGCCATCTTCATCCATGGTCTTCAGGAGCATGTCCAGGAAGGCTTGTCGTTTCTTCTGGCCCTGGTCAGTGTCGCTGCCTGTTTCATTGCAGGACATGTTCTCTGACCTTTCATGTATCACCTGAACATAGATTATTTAAACTGGGCTGTTTTATTTGCACTACTGATAGCATTGAATATTTAATGAACCAGATGTCAGTGGCTCCATAACTCACTTTCTGCGTGAAGGAATGGAGGATTTTGAGTGTCCTGTCATGCTCTTTACCCTGACCAAAACAGTAGTATATGAAATCAGGCCAAAACCACGGTCTCCTCTGCCTGTGGCTTACAATGTCACTCATTCTGTAAAAAAAAGTGATGTGGAAGTGTAACTTTTTTGCATTTAATTTAATTATTTATTTTTATTATTATCATTTTGGTCATATGGAAATTAAAATAACCTACCTGTACACACTCTTCACATACTCTGACTCAGAATCACTCTGTGCATGTATGTTTTTCCCCATAGCAGTTTCTAAAAGACGGGGACAAACATAATTTGGAATATCAAGGTATGTGTTTCTATTTCAGATGCGCAAAATGAATACTGAGTTTTAGGTTCTTGTCCAGTTTGTTTTTCAGCAGAGGGGTGGGGGAGGAATATTCTATCTGCCTACCACAGATGATGTCCAGCGCACAGAGTGTGATGTCACTGAAGCAGTTGAATGAACCTTTCCCGGCCTTCTTCTCCAGCTTTTCCACCAGAATCTCTGCCTGCTCATTCATTACTTGAAGGAAGTCAGTCAGGATGGAGAAATGGAAGGTTGGTGTCAGGATTTTTCTTCTCTGACGCCACTTTTGCCCTGTGCTGATAGAAAAAAAACAAACAGAACTTGGATACTTCTTTGTATAACAAACTTCATGATGGCAAACTGTAGTTATAGGAAATTGACTTCTTATTTTCTTTACTACAGCTCCACCTACAGAACCTCACCATTATTTAACTATTATAAGCAAAGGCCTAGCATTCTTTAAAGAAACTGACATTGCCCACCACTTTTCATGTCAGAGTTTTAAGCTAAAATCATCTTACATTGAGAAAGGATGGTGTTATAGATGTTTTAGTCAAAACTTGAAAGTAATGTTTCATGAAGTGTTGCTAGATGTCACTCATATCATTATTATTATTATTATTATTATTATTATTATTATTATTATTATTATAGACCTTTTCAACTTGTGTTCAACAGGTTTACCTGGTTAGAAGGCCAGTTCCAAGCCAAGGGTGAAGAAATCTATATGCAAAAGACTTGTCCAGGTGAACAGGGTTGCTTAGAATTTTCTACAACAAAAAAATAAGAAAATTATAAGAAAATGGGTTACAAAGACACCAATTACCAAAAAAGTATGTTGTCCAAAATCAAAGACAAAATCACTGTAAACACTCATTCACTCTCATATATTGTAGCTCAGTAAGAGAACAAAACTGAATATATTAAAGGCCTGTGTTGTATATGTTATTACGGGGTCTCTGACCCAGAGGCTTAAAGGGTGTTGGGGGCGTGGCTTGGTTTGAACAGTCTATATTTTACATTGTTCATTCATTCTGTTTTTGGCTCAAGAAGAATCAAGTTGACTTAGTTGCAGCTAGTCAATGTCTCCTTCTTTCACGCCCCATTGGTGACCCCAGACGAGAACACTGACAGCACCTGCAGAAGACTGTGTTTCTTTGTCATCCTCACCCGCTAGTCTGGCCACAATCTCGGCCGTGGACTCGCAGTTTCCCCACTCACTCGCGCAGCCAGCCATGTTAGCCTTTGCTGTGGCTGTAAAACTCCCAGAGTTCTGGCAGAGTGATCCAGCGTCATGGTTCCAGCATGTCGAGGCTCTTTTCCATCTTCGGAGCGTGAACAGGGACAACTCCAGGAGGCCGGCGCAGAGGCCACCGAGGTGGCAGCAGTGAGTGCTGGTGAACAAGGTGAGCTGCTCTACATGAAGGACTCCCTGTAAGCATGTAGTTTCTTGGTTGACTCTGGCTCTCAGAAGAGTTTGGTTCACCCTCTCGGTCCGGAGTTGTCGGACCATGGCAGTGGCCCATCCTTTGTACTAGTAATGGTTCTCCCATTGGGACTTTCGGGCACAAAATGGACAACTGTTTGTTTCCACGGGAGTGAGTTTGAGTGGGACGTTGTAGTTGTCTCTGTAACTGTTCTTGTTTTTGGTACGGATTTCTTGTGTGCTCATGGTTTGTTAGTTGATGTTGCTAACTGGTTGCTAGCAGGCTAATTGACACAGTTACTTTTGCTACTTTCAGATGCGAGTTTGGGGGAATTTGGCCGGTTACATATGCAAATCTTTTGGCCTCTGATGACGTTTTTCATTATTTGCTGGGCTGGCGGAATCCCCCTCTCTTACTACTCCCACCTTTTTCTCCACAGTGGTGAATCACAGAGTGGAGCATTTAATCCATACTACACTGCGCGCTGTCTAGATGCGGTTGAGTTGGCAATAGCTAAAGACGGGTTTGGAACCATGGAGAGTTTAGATATTGTGAGGCGCTCAAAAAGCCAGTGGGCCTCGCCCATGCACATGGTACTAAAGGTGGACGGATCGTGGCGTCCGTGTGGTGACTTCCAGCACTTAAATAATGTGACTACGCTGGATCATTACCCCATTCTACACAAAGCCCTGGTCAGCTCATCAGCCGCGTCACCTGGCAGCTATCGCTGAGTTCACTACAAATATTCATCATGTCGAGGGTAAGTCCAACTCCATTGCGGATTGCCTGTCACGAGTCCTTGTTTGTCCTGTGCTTTTTAGTGATGATTTTATCTGCTCTGGCTGTTGACCATCCCAGTGACGCAGATAACCTTGCCCTCCACTCTGTTGGTTTGGGCCTAAAGCTAGAGGAGGTGACAATGCAGGAATGAGGTCCAGCACTCCTTTGTGATGTTTCCACAGGTCGGGGCAGACCTGTGGTTCCGGTGGGTTGGCGACGTCGCGTTTTCGACTTTATACACTCCCTGTCTCACCCTGGTGTGCGTGCCTCTGTGAAGCTGGTCGGTTCCCGTTTTGTGTGGCTCGGAATGCGCAAGAACGTCAAGAATTGGGCAAATTCTTGCGTTGCGTGCCAGCACGCTAAGGTGCAGCAGCACACAAAGGCCTGCCTTGAACCGTTTCTGATTCCAGCCAGACAGTTTGACCATGTGCATGTGGATCTAGTGGGTCCCCTGCTGCCATCAAAGGGTTTCACGCACTTGCTCACCATGGTGAATCAGTCCCTCTGTCCTCCACTGCGTCCGTTGATGTAACTTGTGCATTTCTTTCTGCATGGGTTGCCCGTTTTGGTGTATCGTCAGACGTGATCTCTGACAGGGACCCCCAGTTTGTTTCAGAGCTTTGGTCGGGCATGGCGCATTTTTGGGGGGTGGAGGTTTACCGCACTACTGCTTACCACCCTCAGGCTAACGGGCTGTGTGAATGCATCCATCGGTCGCTCAAGGTAGCCTTGCGCGCTGCCCTCGTGGATGACGGTGGATTGACCGTTTGCTGTGGGTTCTTCTTGGGTTGCGCTGGGCTCCTAAGGAGGACCTTTATGCTTCCTCTGCTGAGTTGGTACTTGGTCAGCTGCTGCATGTTCCGGGGGAGTTTTGTTGGAGACTGCCGCTCCGGCACTCCATCCGGTGGTCCACCGATTTTCGCATGGTGGTGTTTCAGCTTCAAGTCCAGTTCACCACTATTTCCACGGTCATTTGTGCCCACTGCGCTTCAGTCTGCCCGTTTCATTTTTGTGCAATGCGATGCCCACCGCTTGCCCCTCCAGGCTCCATTCAACGGCCCTTTTCGAGTGCCTGAAAAGGAGGCTAAAGGATTTGTTTTGGAATTGGGTGGGTGCAGGGAGCTGGTGACTGTTGATCGCCTTAAGCCTGCGTACGTTTTGGCAGAGTATGCAGTTGTGCCGGCCCAGATTCCTCGTCGCGGCCTTCTCCCTTCACGGCCCTGATTTCTGTTTTCTCATACTGACACTGTCCTTGATCCTATTTTGGACAGTTTTGTTTCTGCTTGGTTTGAACAGTCTATATTTTACAGTGTTCATTCATTCTGTTTTTGGCTCAAGAAGAATTAAATTGACAGTTGCAGCTACTCGATGTCTTCTTCTTTCATGTCACAGGCCTTTCCTTTTATCACCTGCAACCTTTTAGGGCAGAATTGTAGCCCTTTTGGTCGAATCTTGTAAATGACATAATATTGCAAGTTCCTGTTTGATGTATTAGTGCCTAAAATATGTCAATTTTTGTGGGTTTTGAATAGGGTGACTCCAAAGGAAAATCAATAGATCTACATCTAGTGATTGCTTTTTGAAGGTATTGGTAAAATCTGTGCACTAGTTCATGACATATTTTGCTAATGCTACAGACTGATGAATACACACACGAGCAAAACCATTATTGGCTTTGGGGAATAAAATATATCAGCATTCTTTAATGACATAAATAAATACAGTAAAAATAATTGTCAGGGTTACTATGGTGAAAGCAGGTTATTCATTTACACAGAGGTCACTATGGTACATTGGCCTCCCTGTGTTTATACAAACAGGTTTAATGTACTGAAGATAAAAACTGAATAATTTTCACTCTTTGCAGTAAAACTTATTGTGTCACTCAAATTACAACACCTACTTTTTCTCTTGATCAGGTATTGTAATTGTGGTCTTGAGCAGAAAACATACCTCAACAGTTTCAGCATGAAAGAGAGCAACAAATGGGACTGGTCCAACCCAGATTTTAAACAATGGCACATCTCTGAACTCGTGCGTGAATTCCACAATTTGACGAAAGAACTCTGAAACAAATTGGAAAGTAAAAAGTGAGAAAAATATGTCGTCTGCTCCTGTTGCTGTAAAAGCATATGGGCTTTCTTACCTCCTGCTTTGGGTTTGAACATCAATGCATCTCCAAAGAAGAGGTACGTGCCCTCTGGTCCTGGAACAGGTTTCAGCACAAACCATTTATGCAGGTAACCACTCAGCATTTGGTAGGTGATGTAAGTTATAGCAGCAACAAAGAGGCTGACACCAACAAAAAGGAAACTATAACTGCCCGTTACAACTGCCATGTTTCCTGTGTCTTTCTTTGACACTTAGTTTGAGTCCTTGAAGGTGAAAAGCTGTCACCTGCCTTCCTTTTGTGTCCCAGATATCAGCAGGATATCATGGACACAGGCAGGGGCGGAGCTTGAGGAATGGAAAGCCAGGCAGTTGCTTGGAACCCCGGGCTCTAGGGGGGCCCAAGGGCTGACAAATTGTGCTCCACAACAACGACAAGAATTGTATTATTTGTAACTAAAGCATTATACAACTGTAATACTGGGATATGTAAACCAAAAATGTATTTTTTAAGTGGTATGCATATATATATATATATATGCACTCTTTTTGCGAGGGGCCTGGCCTTCTACACTGATCATAGAATATAAGACAGGTGTCTTTCCATTTGAAAACTGATAAACATACTGTAAATGGTTAATAGACAAACTTATCTCTGTGCCTTATATATTTTATAACTAATGCATTGTACAATTCATACACTTATGTATTATTGACATCTTACTACAAAATTATTTTAAAAATTAATATAATAATGAATATAAAACTTGAATGGGCATTTACTCTGTGATGAAATCACATCGTAGTAGCAACCCCCCTTGTTGGGCCCCCGCCCCATGCCTTCAGCCTGCATCTGATGCTGATGGCGCAATCCAACACAAACTTAAACTTTATCGGTCAAGCTCCTCTACCCCTCATAAGAGAGTCATGAAGAGTAGTTATCTCAGTGGGTCAAAGAAAAAAAAAACAGAAAAGACAAGAAGGAGAAAAGAAAGAAAGACAGTGGTAGGTGCATTTTTACCTACTGACTTATTGTGTTGTCAAGGACTCCATATAAGCTAACAATTAAGACATGATGAATGCTAAACAAGACACAGCAATATTAGCAAATTAGCTAGCAGGGAGATGTGCTTCAGTCTTCACGTGCAGAAAACAACTACTAAGGCAGTCTAGTAATAGTATGAAGAACAATCATATTAATACTACATTACACCTTGCATGTAAAATATGCATGATAATGAATTGATGATGAGTTAAACTTCATTGTGCTCAGTGGGGGAAATTTGTAATGGGCTTTACATGTGATATGTGCACTAAAATGAGAACATTTAAACATAACACATGCTGAACTGACTTATGTTTCCCTCTTATCTCTTCTTAGGCTCATTACTAACATTTTTAAAACAAGTAAATCCAGGGAAGGATAGCGTGTCCCCTCCCAAAGCTGATGATGAAAACGGTACGGGTAAGTTCAGTATTTCACTTTAAATTATGTTATGCCCTCTCAAATTGCTTTGTGACAGTAGTGTAAAGTTGTAGAAGTAGAAGATGCTGTGCACATACATTATTATATGCCTGCCGTTAAATATTCACATTTGTCCTGTTGTTGTTTTTCGTATCAGTTCCATTAACATACACCTGCAGCAGCACAACAGCTCCCCAACCTCCTGCTTTTCCTAACAGTGCCAAGAAGGTACAACAGAGACGGATGATGAAGGGTCAATTCCACTTACTGAAACTGATGACTGTGAGTTCAATCTGTTTTTACTGTCATAGTAACAGTAACTGTAAGAATAGTTACTGTATTTAGCCCATGCTAGCTAAAGATTATTTATAACAAATATGAATAGTTGTTCTTTTTTTTTTCAGCACTTCTATTAAGACCCGAAAACGAAGATGATGTGTCACACCCAAAAGATTTGACTTTTTTATATTTGAAGTTTAATTATTTCCAGTGCACTTTTGTAATGAACTAAAGTTCATATTCTATATATTTTGTTGGTGTCAGATTATTTACAACAATAATTATTGATAGGCCTGGGTTGTCATAGACTTTTGTTGGTACTTGGACTTCACTTTGAGAACCACTAATCTATTCTATTTTTTTTCAGTATACATCTTAAGTGTCCTAGACATTGTGCATTAATGTGTGCCAAAAATGAATTTTTTTTTGGCATGCACAGGTGGGGTGGAGGCCCCAGAATATTCTTGCTTGGAGCCCCAAAAGACCCTAGAAACGCCTCTGGATGCAGGAAATCAGGGGATATCAAATAGACTGCCTGTGCTGCTCCTCCTCTCCGCTGCTGAAGCACCAGCAGCTCACTGACTTCCAGCTGTTTGAGATCATTATGAGTTAAAGTGGAACTCCTTCACAGTGCTGGATACAGGCCATAGACATGAATTATGCTAGAATGTGTATAAATGTAGATCCAGGATATGTCCTGGCTGACTGAGAATCTACACCAGCATATGTATAAACAATTAGAACTCTGTTAGCTCAATTTATGTAATGAATATGTTAATCATTATCTATCATGTAGCTGACTGACCCAGATCATGAACTTTGTCCGAATCATTATCTCGTATAGACCATCAGAATGTTTGAGCCGTGATACTTCTAAATGGTTAATAAATAACAGTCTTATCTTTGTGCCTTTTATTATTTGTGACTGAAGCATTATACAACTGTAATACTGGGATATGTAAACCAAAAATGTATTTTTTAGTGGTCTATATATATATATATATATATATATACTTTTTTTTTGCAAGGGGCCTGGCCTTCTACGTACACTGGATTTGAGCTTGATCATAGAAGTTGTGAGATTATTGATATTTTACTACAAAAAATATTTTGCAAATTAATATAAAAATGAATATAAAACTTGAAAACAATTAGGATAACTAGTTTGAAATAGTGAAGTAATTACTTTGACTAAAACTAAAACAATTTTTTGGACAGAATTCTTTTTTTTGTATGAGCAAGAAGCTAGACAATGTTTACACAGTTGATAGTTTACTTAGAAATTCAGGTGGTTATTTAATTTGGCTAGGTAATCAAGGTATTTATTAGCACTGAAGTTGGAAAGGTCTTATCAAGTTCGAATCAGCTTCAAATTGTTTGTATGTTTTTTTGCAAACACAACAAACAAAAGCGCACACATTTATGCGTCGTCTTATCTTGGAACAACACTCTAATCTTTGTGCTTTTTATTATTTGTAACTGAAGCATTATACTGCTGGGATATGTAAACCAAAAAGGTATTTTATTCTTTAGTGGTTTATTTATTGATTTTTTATTTTTTTTTTTTTGGGGGGGGGGGCTTTTCCACTGGATTTGAGCTTGATCATAGAATATAAGACAGGTGTCTTTCAATTTCAAAACTGATAAACATACTATAAATGGTTAATAGACAAACTTATCTCTGTGCCTTATATCTTATATAACTAATGCATTGTACAATTTATACACTTATGCATTATTGACATTTTGCTACAAAATGCTAAAAAAAATAGATTAACATAAAACTTCAAAAACAATTAGGATAACTAGTTTGAAATAGTGAAGTAATTACTTCGGCTACAACAAAAATTGTGTTTGGACAGAATTCTTTTTGTTTTTGTACGAGCAAGAAGCTAGACAATGTTTACACATTTGATAGTTTACTTAGAAATTCAGGTGTTTATTTAATTTGGCCAGGTAATCAAGTTATTTATTAGCACTGAAGGTGGAAAGGTCTTATCAACTTTGAATCAGCTTCAAATTGTGCATATGATATTTTGCAAATACAACAAACATAATCGCATTGTCTGATCTTGGAACGGCTTATAATGTAATATAATGTTGTGACCAATAGATGTCAGCACAACATGATCGAAAGGTTATTCATAATGGTTAACTCCAAAAGGATAAAAATGTTGACAGCTATGTCAGTGATTCTGATGTTACAAATCTAAAAAAAATACTTTCAACTGATTTTCTGTGATTTTTCTCACAACTTGAAGTTGGTTTAAGACCATTCTAATCTTGTTTGTATTTGTTTAAAATGTTTTTTGATGTTTATCACTGAAGAAATGTCACAATTAAAGTAAAAGACACAGCTTTAAATGTTTATTAAATATAGTCTCAGAGACAACTCCAAAAATGGTGGTTTTGTACTCAAGATGTGCATTTAAAAAACAAAAACCTTTCTATAGTTTGCAAAACTGAAGATACACAAACTCAGCACCCTTTGTTTTTTTCTTATGTTCATACATCTTTGCATCCAGATAAAGGCTTGAGATTTCAGTTGCTGTTTGTGTGCTGTTATTTGATTATAAAACACACTTTGAACCATGATTGATTCATTGAAAAATACATTTAAAAGCAAAATATTTACATACAAAAGAGTATTAACCAAAAAGAAACAATGACAGCGTAAAGTTTAAAACATCACATATCAAACTGTCACTCCTGTAGCCGGTTGGTCATTCCAAGTGCAATGAGAAGGTTTTGGTTAAAAGCCGATACCCTTTCCTTCTGAGGAGGCCATTCCAGGATGCAGCTTGACCGTAACATGCCTCTGCGGAGGAAAAGTGTGCGAGACAACTTGAAGTCATGCACATCCTGCAAGAAAATGAGGACAACGGAGTCTCTGCTGGCTTCTATGACCTGGTGCAGCGCATGATGGACTTTAAATCTGGATCAGGACAAACAAGAACAGGAAGAAAAAGACTACTTTGAAAACTCAACTTGATGTAATAAAATGAGGAGTAAAGCCAGCACAGTGTTTATTTAAACTTAGTGAGAAACCGAAAACAAAAAAATTAGCTATTTGGAATAGCTTGCAGCACTGTGTAAATGTTTCAAACCACCCATAATTTCTTTACGTTTTGTTTCTAATAAGCCTGAATTACTTGTAATATTTTTTAAGTGATTTTGATCAAAAGTTTTTTGAGCCTCTGTTATAATTTAGCTTGGAACTTAAGCAGCTTTTTCACCCATTTATGATCCAGTACATCATCATCTTCAGTGTTCATGTTGGTTAAGCCTCCAAATTCAATGAATCATCCAGGCATTAATAGTCTTAAAATTAAAACTATACGCACACTTTAGGCTTTTTGTTACAAACAGCCTGTCAGAAAAAACATTTGTTTCTTTTTTTTAATCAGAATTTTAAAAAATACCAAAGATAAGAACTTAGCACAAAATTGCATTTTAGTGCCACCACATTGACTATTAATTCCTATTACATCATACAGTAGACGGTCAACTCAAAAATTATGCACCTGTCTGCTCTTTGCTAGACTTTTTCTTGCTTCTTAAAGATATCATTTGTTGTGTACATTTTTTTTTCTTCCTTTGTCCTCCACTTGTGCACTTTTTAGATTTTTAAAGCACAAACTGAAATAGTAGCAGGTACAAGGACAGGACTAAGAATTAGTGAAAAGCAGCCAAAGTAAAATTAATTAACATTAAATAATTAAATACCAAATGTATAAAACTATTAAAGACAATGTGTTTGAAAGCAGCTGTTCTTCAAACCTTTGGAGCCTAAAGACTGAAGTTGTGCATGTTTGACTTACCGTCTACACCAGGGGTCGTTGAGAAGACGTTCAGTCACAACAAACAAGATTTTTCTGGAGTTTCTCATATTATTAACAATGGACTCAAGCTGTGAGAGGCCAATGATTGAATCTCGATCCTCCAAACAAAACCGGCACGTTTCGTTCTCCAAAGGGACCAATCGCCTCTCCACCCATTTGGCGTCTTCTTCTGCATGTATGAGATAAGCATCATACTCAAAGTCTCTGTCCTCTCCCGCTTTGGCATCACTAAATCCTAATGTGCGATTGATGACTATATTCCAGAAAAACTGAATCCTCCAGCCTTGGAACCGAGCCAGAAATGCACCAATAATTAGCAATAAAACCGCTGTGCAGCTGAATATGAAAAGTGCCAGAAATGGGGTCATATCTCTGCAAGAAAGTGGGTCAAATTCCATGATGGGGCGCTTAAAGTAAGCTAGTGGTGTGTTGCAAATATACTGGTCTCTGAGACCTGGTACACTGGTCACATTTGTGCTGTTTAACCATGTCACAAACCACAGAATGCTCTCACAAGTACAGTCAAATGGGTTTTTGGCCATGACAAGTACACTGAGATTGCTAAGGGGAGTTCTGAACACTTCAGGTCTGACAGAAGTGACCAGGTTCTTCTGTAAACGTAAAACACGTAAAGACTTCAGATCATCAAAAACTGAGTACTGAAGATCATCAAGAAGGTTGTTACCAATACTGAGCTCTCTAAGGTTACTCAAACCCCTAAGAGCCTCCAATGGAATCTCATCCAGACCGTTGTAATCCATTGTTAAAGTTACTAATTTCTGTGTGTCCTTCATAAACAAGACAGGACCGCCGAGATTAGCTGACTTCCACAATCGAGCCAAGTTGTTGTGTTGGAGTTTCAGCACATTCAGTTTCATAAGTCCCTCTAGCAAATTCTCCCTGATGTTGGCGATGTTGTTGTTGCTAAGATCTAAAACAGTGAGGTTGGTCAGTAGTCGAAAAGGAGAGGGATCCTGATTCAAGGCTTCTGCTTTAAGGCTTTTCCCCAGAGTCAGGACTCTAAGAGCGGGCACATTTACAAACGAAGTGGCCGTCAGGTCAAGTGACTGAAAGTTATTGGTCATGTGAATCTCCTGGATTTGATCGAGCCCTTCAAATTCTCGGCCATCAATAGTTTGCTTGATGAAGTTGTGATCGAGAAGAAGAACAGAGAGATTTTTCAAAACAGAGAAGCTTCCAGGTTCGATTTGTTGCAGAGCATTTCCTGTTAGATTTAACTTCCTCAACGGTGCCTGGGCAAGTGAGACGAAGGTCTTGCTGGTGATGTGCTTCTGTGAGGTATGCATGTAACTACTCCAACTCAAATCAAGTTCTGTGAGACTTGTCAGGCCAGTGAAGGTGTTTTCTGTGATTTCGGAAAAAGAGGATTTTTGTAAAATCAGGCTCTTGAGGCTGCTTAATGGTTGGAAAGAAAAATCCTCGATGACAGGGAGAGAAAATTTACGACTGTTCACCAACGCTCTGGTCAGCTGAAGTTTAATTAACATTTTAAGGCCCATAAACGTTCCTGAGGTCAAGCGCTTAATGTTGTTGTCTGTCAGGATTAGAGTTTGAAGTGTAGACAGCCACTGAAAAGAACCATCTTCAATTGTGCTTATGCTATTACCAGACAAATCCAGTACCGTTAGGTTTGTATTCTGCAGGCCTGTAAAAGTTTTTTTATTGAGCATGACCAGCTTTGTTTTCTTCAGAGACAAAGTATCAATGGCTGTTCCTGACAGTTCTGAGCAGAGTTTGGAAATTAAGGCATCGCTGATACTGCTCCCATCAAGGATTAAGGTACGCAGGCCTGAAATGGGTTTAAAGCACCCAGACTCCAACTGCAACAAATAAATCAGAGAAAGTTTGCAGTGAAACAAAAAAGGGAAAGAAAACAGACAACTGAAATTAGGGTGCAAGTAGAACAGAATTTAAACTCCCATGTACTGTATAGGTATGTAACATACTGTTTTTAGGGACACAGCTGACAGGTTGACAAGTTGCAGAAAAGGTGAATCCTTAAGGCAGGAGAAGTCCTTTGTTTTCAGAGATGTGAAAGCATTGTGTCCAAGATTCAGGGTTTTCAGATTGGGCAGCTGAGGATGAGAACCAAGCATGGCCGTTCGCAGATTGTTCTGAGACGCATCAAAAAACTTCAGGTTCTGTAAATCAGGAAAAAAGCCCAATGAAAAAATGTTTTTGAAAGCAGTGAATGAAAAGGAATTGTCAGTGGTAAACCTTTTGCGTCATTATTTTAAAGCATATTTCAGGCATGATCTTTAACATGAAAAGCTATTATCAACCAAAATTAAGTGTTCTAAATGTTTAGAGCAGTTTTCGGTGGAAAGGTTATAAACAATAATTAGTATACATTTTACAAACAGCTCTTTGGAAAACCTCCACTTTTAAAAATAGCATTTAATTATGACCAAATTGATGCGCTAACAGCTAGTCTAAATAGAGTTTAATGCAAATACTAATTTACAAAGTTTTACATTCCCATATTGTTTATATTATATAGCTATTTACATTTACATAATACTTTTGTTAAGCACATATTTTGATTTAGTAAACTTAAACTTCACTAAAACATATTTAAAGACAAATAAACTACAAGCCATTGTGAATATTTAAATAAATGACACATTTCACACAAAAGCAAATTACATTGTTTGTGGACAAATCAATAAAAATTCAAAATTGATTTGCCACAACCAGCAAATAAAAAAAGAATAATAAGTTTAATACATAGTTGACCAAAAGCCATTATTCGGCATGAACCCATCATAGTTAAAGTAACTGTACTGTAAGTTTTAAAGGATTTCATTCTCTACAAATGTGTAAGTCGTGTATGTGTTTTTTCTAAACAGGGCATCTGATGCAGTACGATATATTACCTTCAGTACAGTGAAGGGTTCTCCTTGCAGTTTTAGCCTGTTGCTAGCCAAGTTCAACCACACCAGACTGGTGCAGTGCTCCAGATGTTCTTTTCTTAGAGAACCCAATTCATTATGCGCAAAGTTCAGAGTCTGCAGCAGCGGCAGGTTCTGGCACAGGGCCTCATCCAGCTTGGCGATGCTGTTGTAACTCACATCAAGGTATAAGAGGCCCTTGTATCGGCCTAATGAGTCGGGGAGAAGCAACGCCAGTCTGTTGTGAGACAAAACCAGGCTGGTGATGTTCTCAGGTAAATCTTGAGGTACTGTGCTCAGATTAAGGTGAGCACAATCAGCTCTGTCGTTATTTACACTGCAGGCGATCTTTTTCTGGGAGGCCGTGCAGCAATACGCCCCCACAACAAAAGCACACACCAAGAAGGTCCACATTAGGAGACAGGAAGCGGGTACATACGTTGTCCGAAACATCTCTGAGAGAGTGAAAAAGCACAATGTCATATTTATTAGATCAGCAAAAAGTTCCACAGAGCAACACATAAAAAATAGATACCTTAGTTAGCCCCTATGGCAGGGGTCTACAACATGCAGCTCTTCGGTCCCTCTGCAGCGACTCATTGAAGCTTTCACCAAAACTAACATGAGATGGATTTTTGTTAGTTTGTTTGTTTGTTGTTATACTCACAAGAAAAAATACTAGCTTTAGCAATTTCTCTGTCAATTTGTTTGCAAATATATGATCAAAACTACTTATACAAGAAGTGAAACATGTTGATTATATCAAGTTTGTTGACCACTTCAATAATCCAACTTCCAGCCTTAGAGTATCATCTTTCTCTTAAATTCATCACGATTTTTTTAAATACATATAAGACAAGTTGCTGAGAAGAAATGTGATGAGTTGATTAGATTTTTTTTAAATGCCTGCATTGTTTAGTGTTTTAGATTTTTTGTAAATTTGGTAAAAACTGCTAACAGTTGACAATCATAGTTATCTCTGTGATCTTGCACCTCAACACTTTTTATTATGAGCAAAGGGGAGGAAATGGCATTTGTTTGTACGCTACAGGTTGTTGACCCCTGCCTAAAAGAAAAAATTGTTTTATCACAGCAGAAAACAATAAAGTAGCTGTGCAAAATGTACTAAATATAAAACAGATGTGGGCAGATCAATCCAAGTAGGCTATGTGGAATTGATGCCGACCGAAATTCAAATCTTAACTCCACACACAGCTACAGAACAGAAGTCCAGTTCTTTTTTTTAACTTTTTTTTAGTTGCATGTCTTGGATGACTGACAATCCACAGAATTATACGACATATTGTCGGATTAAAATTGCTGGATCGATACTTTCCTTCACGTCTCCTGTTCCGTCACGTTCTTCTGCGCGTACACTGGATGTAAACGTCCACGCAAAAAAACAGTAGAATGAGATGCAAAAAACGTAGCCTAAATAAATAAGTCGGTCAGTCAGTCAGTAGTAAATAAGTTAGTCAGTCAATAAATAAATAAATAAATAAATAAATAAATAGGCCTAAATCAAAATTGTGCATAACACCTGTAGCGTCAACGTACGTTGAAACCTTTAGGTGGAATTTGTCATCAGGTCATATGTACAAGCTGAAAATGCCATATGTTTTGCACAAAAACAGTTTTAATTTGTTCCGACATCGATAGTAGTAACAAAATCAAACTTGGTTGTGGAAAACATGACATTTTCAGCTTGTATAAAAGATTTCTTGCCAGGCATAGCTACTTGACGCAATTGATAAATAACTACACAAACATTTACACTGAGAATAACATGTCGCTTACCAGATGTTTCCACACTCCAGCCTTAACTTGTCTGCTACACCACAGTTTTTTCACTTTTCGATTCCTCTGAGCACTCGGCACCGAAGCCGCAGCAAATGCTCGAGAATAAGGAAATGGGAAACCTGCAGGTCCGGTTTCACTTCTTTCTGCCTGCCCATCACATTCTTCGCCTCTAGTTAGCTGAAGGCGTAGCATCTAAACTGTACATGCCATGTTCTGACTGTCCTCAGCAAAGAGGAAATGACCCGCATCTCGTTTTCTATTGCACGTTGTAGAACTAGGATCTGAAAAAGCTCGCGCGTCAGCTGAAGTTCTCGCGAAACAAACACGTCGCGCGCTCTCAACTCTTAAACAAAAGCGCTCGAGAGGGGCGAGCAGCTGCTGTTACAACCGTACAAGAGACTTGAGTAACAACAAACAATTCCGTTTAATTCCTGACTTTGTTTCTTCATTTTCTTTTATAGCTCAAAGATAATTTAATTTGCGTGTCTACAATTAGGACCTAATTTTACCTTTCCTTACATAAAACGATTTGTTTCAATAGGCTAAGTTCACTGGGACATGATTTAAAATCAAAACCATAACCAAATAAAACAATCTTTGAAATAATATTCCTAATTTTCTTGTTAAAGTAACGCTGATGCAGAAATTACGAGCCTTCGCTACTAGAGTGCACTTTAATCCTTTTGTAAGAAAGGATTGCACAAACTACCCACTAGAGGGCAGTATAACATTGTTGTCTATTTTTTCCTCTATTTTGTGAGACAACTTGCCAATAAAGAAAACAACAAATAATTTAATAATTAACTCTTCACTGGCATGCTTTCTCTCTATAACTCACACTGTAGTTCTTAGATTTTATGAATGAATGTATTCATGAGTCAGGTCAAGTAAAATTATATTAATCATCTTAGTGTTATAGGTCGTAGGTAAATGGAATGAAGTGATTTTTATTCCACCCTGAGTGTTGTTGTTCTTGCAGTTTTAGGTTGAAAGTAAGTGCATTAGTAAGACACTTAAAATAGCAATAAATCTAAAGATAATGGTATCAGCAAGTCCATTTGAAAAGGTCAGCAATATACTGAAATGACTCACAGCTGGTGCTGAACAAATGCCAGTGATTTTAAGCTGCTGCTGACCAACAAAATGGTCATGTTTGGTTTTTGTCATCATTAGTGTCACAGACGGAACATTTCTGTTTAGGGCAATTGAAGAAACATTTAAACATTTTAGGCTGTCTGGATTTATTCTATAAAATAATAAGTTCATTTTAAAGCAATGTTTAAACAATCTGAAACCCTGTTTGAAACGTGCAATCAAACGCCTCCAAAAACCTTCTTTGATTCACTGCAAGGTCCCTCACCCTCCTGCTGTCTTTGGGCCAAAATGGCACACAAGACCTCAGATTTAATGCTGAGTTGTGCAGTTTTGTCCAGGGCACTCTTGTAAATGAGATTTTTTAAAACTTAATGAGTTTCTCTTGGTAAAATAAAGAAAACAATAATAAGTATAGGTGTTATCTACGATTCCTTACAATCTCCTTTGGCAAACTTTATTAATGTTTTTTTCTGGGGTTTTCTGTCTATTCTGTTGATAGATAAATAGTTGAATAGAAGATTCTGACCTTCTAACACAGCCTGTTTAGTCTCCATAGTGAACAGATTATTATCGTGAATGAGGACGACTACAGTGCATTTCTTTGAAACACTGGTTTATAGTGCATGAAAGAGGACACATTCAATTATTACCATTAAGAAAGCCTGCTATATTCCCCTTCCTTTACAGACAAACTAACACATCTCCGTCTCTTGGTTTTCGTCCTTTATCCTTCAATCTGATAAGAAAGCAGCTTCTTCTTGGGATAGACTTCAGACCATCTGATTGGTTTACCCCCACAGCTAAGCTGAGCCAGCTTACAGGGCTTTGTGCCAATGGCTGGACTCCCAAAGACCTGTTAAAAGCAGAGACAAGCTGCATGATCAGCACAGTGGTTTGGCAAATATTGCTAATAATATGAGAGAGATAAGATGCGGGTGATTTCTGCGAGCTGAAAGGAGCATAAATCTCAAACACACCTTGGACTGGAGTCAGGAGAGAACCGTCTCCTGCCAGAGAGCCTGAGGTTCTTGGAAGAAAAAAGCAGTTTCAGTCATGAAGGATGAGAGAAATGAAGCTCAGGGCAGAGTGAGATGAATGACTCACCTCTGGGATGAAGATTCAACACTGAGGGCAAGCCTGAAGCGAGCGGGTTGCATCAATGTTTGTGTTCTGACTGACTGTCTGACTGACTGCACTCATGCAAATGGGACAACTGGAAGGAGGCAGTGGCTCCATTAGTGATAGTTTGTGTGCCACATTCTTCATCCTATCGGATTGAGTAAATCTCCCCCTGATTTGCAAACCGGATCTCTGAAGCGTTGGAATACGTGGACATGAAAGGTGAGTTGACTCTCTCCTGGTCATTCATGGCTGGATGATAACCCAAATTATAAAATCATAGGCGGTGACTCACACAGGAGTGTGTATGTGCTTAATTATACTGTAACCAGGTGTGACTTATATACTCTTCTTTTACTAAGTTTGCAAGCCTACTGGAAGCCTTTGTAACCATTTCAGACAAAATGAAGCAAGAGGGTAAAGAGATGATAGAGAAAACAGAAGGAAAGACTGTCATATTTATGCACAGAGATGAGAAGTAGGAATGTAGCATGTTCTCTGTGCCCTCTGCAGAAAAATACACTGCAGTACATTCTCCCCCCTCTCCCTCAGTTTGCTGACCAATGATGTTTGGAGGTCAGAATCTCAGCTCTGCTACTGGTGAAGGCACAGCTTGTTCACAAACAAGCAAAAGAAAGGGCAGAAATTTGTTACACAAGACCAAAGGAATATATATATATATATATACTTTCTTTTCAGTCAGATGCTTGACAGACACAGATAGTGTTTTGCACCAGATGACTCCAATGTCTGTCTGAACAGGACCATGTTGCATGAAAAAGAGCAGCTAGACTCAGATGACTGAAATGATCAATAGCCATATTAAAATCTCTCCCTCTATTTTAAAATATATATATTTAAATGATCACTATTAACATAAACCATCTAATTCTAGTCATTCATTATTTGCAATGAAAACACCGGGATATGCAACAGCTCTGCAGCAACAAACAATTGTACTGATTTCTTCCCTATAATCAGTCATGGTATGGGTTTTCCCTTCCTGACTGGTGCTCACTAAGTGCTGACTTGGGTCTCTCCTCACTATAAGTGGTCCCCAGGGGCCGACAGAACATCAATACAGCGGTGGAATCAGCAGCGTGGATCCACTACTGTGCTCCTCACTACTTGCAGTGCAGATTTACAGAAATGCAAGGAAAGGATATTTTTCTTTTCTTTTTTAAAATTAATTGTAGTATATGAGTGCTACGCCTCAAAAAGTGCCTGACACAAAGCAGACGGTAGGGTTGCTGCTCAGTTTATGGATAAAAGCGTTTTTGCATTAAAACATTTGTGTTTCTTTCTGTGTTTCAGCAAAGGTCCAATAAATAACGCTGAGATGTTTGGGGTATAAGAGATCTACAATATTTAATATGTAAACAAAAGGAACCTAAACCTGTATTTGATTCTTCAACCTTTGGTAGATGTAAAGAAATCTGGAGACCACTGTTACATCTGTATAGCTGCTCCTCAGATTATAGTTGCTATGTAGAATAAAAACTATTCACATATGTGATTCACAAATGTGGCTATGTGGCCCAGTTCTGGCCCACACAGTGCACTAACACTTGACCCAGAAACCACAAAGAACGATGGCCCTTTGGTGGCCCAGATGTGGTTTGCCCAAAGTGGTCCATGCATGGGCCAGCACTCACATAAAACAAACCACTGGGCCAGTTGTGACATTGACAGATTTGGGCCACATGTTGCAAACTACAGTTGTTGCATTCCATATTAAAAATGGCACCATCATTGTCAGACCTTGCTCACATCCTCTTTACAAACCACTTGCCATGCCAGCAACCAGTGTCAGCTTGACACCATAAGAAAGCATTGGTCTGCTATGGGAGAATCATCATAATATGTGCTAAATAGCTTTTGTGATTCTGTTTTGCTTTGTAAGTACACTAATGCATGTGTAATTTTGCCAGAAGTGACTAGCTGAGCTGTTTTGAGGTGACGAAATGTTGTGATAATTCTGATGGAAGTGCTCCAGGATGTGCTACAGGTTGCTGCTGTAATGTGCCACAATTTGTTGCTTGCAAACAACCTTAGAGTTGAATGTAAACAAACGTGCAACGTCAAAGTTACAGTGCTGCAAAGTTTTATAAATTAGAGTTTCCACAAATGAATGTTTTGAACATGGAGTTTGTTTTAGGATGGCAGCATTCCACTCAGCAGTGGTAGAGTGGTGGCGAGGCTGCCATGCACTCGCACAACCATCAGCAGGCAAGACGGGTGAAGTGTCTTGTCCAAGGACACAATAAGACAGGGAATCGAACCAGGAACCCACCAGTCACAGAATGACCCCCCCTGACCACTTTTCCACAGTAGCAGAGTATAT
Organism: Millerichthys robustus; assembly: GCA_034783495.1. NCBI lineage: Eukaryota > Metazoa > Chordata > Actinopteri > Cyprinodontiformes > Rivulidae > Millerichthys > Millerichthys robustus. The sequence goes on from JAVKLF010000100.1 coordinate 11,181,083, forward strand.
ATTACACAGCAAATATGGCAGTATTAAATTAACATTGCTTATATATACTCCAAAGATACACACACACATACATATATATACACACACACACATATATATATATATAATCTTTTCACAACATCTTTCTTTGCTTCACTTCACTTTTGCATTATGTTCATTCTCTTTAGCTGAACACAAATATTTCTCTGGGTCATGTGGTCAAAGTGATTTAGTGAATGAAGTCTTTGATGTAGCAGCACCAAGCTGTTACCAAAGAAGGAATAAAAATATTCTTGAGCTGCATTCCTCAATGAAACAAAAAAAGGAGAACTGGAACAGAACAAGCACATTCAGACAACACTCAAACAAAGATTAAAAGTAAGATTAATAGTTTGACAGGAGGAAGACTTTTCTCTGCTGCTCTTCCTTTAAAACTACTTCTTCCTTTGACACAAACAACTTTAGGTCTTGTCATTTTTATAGCTGTGTAAATCCTACCACAGTGACTCAAGAGGATGTCAACCATTCGGACGTGCGAACATTTCTGTACCGTTGCTCGTGTGCGCTTTGTCTGTATTAATCTGCTGCTGTAGCTCCTGATAATGTCCCCTGATCCCTCTCCTGGAAATGCAGAGATTTATTGAGCCATTACTTAATTGGAGACCTGAGAAAAAGCTGAAAATCCATTTTGAAGATTACCAGCACGAATCCAATAAATCAGGACCAGAATTCAGGGGTCCATTTTTTTCCCTCATAAATGCTCTCCACTTACAGACTCATTAGCAAGTAGGTGAAGTAAAACATGAATGGATAATGACTTTTATTAATTTTGCCACCCCCAAGACGCTTAAGCAATTCAGATAGGGAACATTATAACTATATATTCTGTATTCTCTAGTCTTATTAAATTTTTGCTGTTGATCAAAAACGGAAGTTTTATAATCCAGTTTCTAATCTTTTGTTTGCAGTAACAGCACCAGGACTGTGACCCACTGACATCCTCAAATGTTAGTGTTCTTCTTCTGTGATGCTTTTTTAGGCTTTCCGCAGGTTGGGTTAATCCAAACTAGTGTTGCCAGATTTAAATTAATATTGTATTTATACAACAGTTCATAGGTCTAAATGATATACATATCATTTAGATATTTATATATATATAAACATTAGACATTTATATATATAAATCATTTAGTTCTGTGTACTGTAAAAAAACAACACCATTTTCATATGCACATGTCAGAAGTTCTGATTCGACTGACAAAATTGTTGTTTGGTTATTTACCCTCTCCTGTGCACAGCCACAACCCATACATTATCTAACTATCCCCCTTTCTTACTTTTTCTTGCTACGTACAATAGTTTGGGTTAAAATACAGTAATACAGTAATTTTAAAGCAACATTACCATACTTTGTCTTATCTGCCAACCCAAGTCCCGACTTAACAATTTTTTTTTTTGTTTTTATTATATGCAGCTCTCCCTTGAGAAGAGATGTTAGTCTTAAGGGACTTCCTGCTTCCATAAAAGTTTAACAAAAATAGAGCAGTATTTTTACGCAGGCAGCAGCAAACAAACATTGTTCTAGCTGATAGAAAGGCAAATAACAAAGAAGAGACCAAATGTCCACTTCTTCATGTTTGCTTTAAAGCTAACATGGCAGCATCAAATAAATTGACTTAACAAAACAGTGAAAAGAAAAGAAGCATCCGACTGGTATCCCTCAGGTTGCTTCCCCAGCTGAGCTGAAAATCTGAACAATATTCTTTAACACGGGGCCCTCAACATGACAGACACTGCATCAGCAGCAAGCCATGCAGTGTTTCATCAGTCACAACACCACTTATCGGTCCGCTGAGCACTCACACGGACGGGCTTGGTGTGCCAAGAGCGAACGGACCCTCCAAGGAATATGAAGTGTAGAGTAATGCTAAGAATAAATTCCACAGAGACCACGACTGAAAGATAAATGTGGGAAAGATGGAGAGGTTGTGTATGGAGCCTGATCTGATCTGCCTTCTTCTCATGACTTGATAAGGAGAAGGAGAGCCATGCCTTTGAGCTTCCAGAGTCAGATTTGATCCTCCAAAATCAGAGCGGGGCAGCAAACAGATCAAGTAATTTCAGGAACAAAATGAATACAATTGTGATTATTGTGTCAAAGGCTCCTATAGTTGTATTTCTTTTTAAAGTGCTTTACTATATGTTTTCATTTCAATTTGCGTAATCTTTAAGTTTTTTAAGTGTAAAATATTAAACCTTCACAAAGGCAATAATCATCTCCTCACTAAAATGTGTTAGCCTGTTAACATTTAGGGCTGCATAATGTTGAGTTCTGTTTTGTGACACTCACAAAATGCTCTGTGGTCATTAGCGTACCGGTCACTATCTAAACTGTCTGGGGATCTAAGGAAGTGGGAGTCCATCTGATTGGTTGAATTTATTACAGGCTGTTAGAGCCTAAATGCATGACACCTGGAACATAATAACCTATGATATTTTACAGGCTAAGTCTTATTTTTTGTATTGATATTGCAGAGCAGTAACTGATGGGCATCATTAGCCATGGTCTGAAAGAGTTGGTGTTAGTGGGTTCAGGGATTTATAACAAATAATAATAATTAATGACTATTTGCTTTTCAGTTTTTTTCAATTACAAGTTGTTCAAGCGCTGAGAATGTTTGTCAGGGCAAGGCTTACATTTTAAACTTTAGGTTAATGTTGAACTACACACAAAAGGTTGATACAAACAGAAATAATCACATTCTTTTTATCCTTCTTTTGATTATTTCAAACACATTCCCTTATTTCAGACAGCTACAACATGAATCACGCATCAGGATTCACATGAGGTCATCACAATCAGACGCAATGTCATTGTGTCTACATGAAAATTGTACTAATGACTTTCGTTTTACTTCTCGATTTACTTTTATTCCATTACCCTTCACTTTTTTTCTCGCCTGTCATTTATCTTTTTTTATTTTTTTGTAGCATCAGCGTTTTGCAAATATGTGTCCTGACACTGCAGCAGCAGGTTTTCATAAACTGTTTAAGTCGTGGGTGACATGTTTTATTTACAGGGCAAATGTTGACCTTTTCCATTTGTGTGGAGGAGCAGCAGGGTTGAGGACAGAGTGGTGCGTTCAAGGTAAACTGAAACATGGTGAATGAGTGATGACTGCTTCGTTATATTTATTGGTGTCTCTATTAGCAAGAGGAATTTCATACAAACAAACTGAAACAAACAAAAATTGGTTTACTTTAAATAGCAGTCTGAACGTGTGAATAATGTAACTGAAATTGAACAAAACAATGGGAGGTAAAACTTAAAAAACTAGAATGATTCAAAGGTCAAACTCAATAAAAACATAAATTTTCTGCAGCGAAGCTAAACATAGACATGCTTCAGGACCCAACATCTGCAGCCTGTCACAGATTTGTGGGGACATTTCACCTGGTCAGCTCTTAGACATCAAAGGGTGTCTGGAATGGAAGTGAGTCTACCATGATGTCACCGCCCGACAATGTCCTCTTGCACTCATCCGCCACCCACATATTCAGCACCAATGTGCCACTTTAACACTGACCAGACGAGTGGACCTTGGTATCAGCTGTTCCAAATGAGGTTCTCTTTGGAAAGCAACTGTGGAAAGATGTTTTAGTGCACCATCGATAAGATAAATGAGTTATTTTCTCAAAAGCTTCATGTGCTGAGCCTTAGTGCTTTATTGCGGGGGTATTTTTAGGAGTGCTTTTTAATAGGATGCTCTTGGATGTTAGATATTTGTAGGCATGAAGTGGATGTGAAAGCAGAAGGTGGACACACATTTTGGAATCAGGCTTAGCATAATTGGGAGCTGTAATGTTATGCTGCAACAACATGGGTCAGATTCAGCATAATATGTAACAAAAGGTCTATTCTTAGCCTGCCATCGTATCAACCTAATGACTTCCTAAAATGACAATGATGCCCATTTGTGCTATGAGTGGGGAATAGTTCAAATGTTGGAAACTAGAATTCTGTGGGAAAAAAATCATAATTCCCTCCATGAAGCATAACATTTTAAACTGATATTCTCTTGAGAAGTGATGGACATGTAGCAGTTTTGGTCAAAGCCTAAAACTAACATTATGAACAATCATGTGCAATATGACGAGATGTCACACTCATAGGTAGCCATTTTTATACCCCAAAAATTCATCAGTGGTAGATGAACATACAAGAATTGAAATCAGTTCAAAGGAGCAGGGGATTGTTTGCTACCAGACACAGAATGCTAACTCCAGCATGTGTGGTGAATGACTCTCAGCTACAACCACACTAAATTTTAGTATCTGTAACACCGATGAAATTATAACAAATTAATATTTTTTTTTAATCTCAGGTAAATATGATAGATGTTGAGAATGGCTCTAAATATTAGTTAGTTGTAGATGTTCATCTAATGATTATGTCCTGAAAGTTTACTTAAAACTTGTCCAGTGTAACAGACAGGCACATGAACATGCATGCTTGCATGCACACATACACGCACAAGCGCACACAATGCACCTTCACCTTTGGCAATGGGCAATCCAAAATACCTGAACTCTTTGCCTTTTTCTCGACTTTCAAAAGAGACTGTCACTGCATGTACGTAGTTGAAAAGTTCAGGAGGCCTTACTGGCCTGGTCATTTTTCAATAATGTACATGCCTGAGGTCCTCTGCTCTTTGTACGTCTACACCTGTATCTGCCATGGATTCCTGCATGCCAGACATAATGTGTCATCATCATATACCCTGGCCCTCCAAATGCAATGCTGATAGTTTGCCTGAGAATAACGCAACACCTATAAAAAGGCACACACTTGACAGCATTCAATAACAGCTCTTTTCTGCACGTAAGAGTTGGTGTTGAAAGACCGAATGCTCGCAGGAACCCGCAAAACCATGTACGCTCACAAACACACTCACAGATGTGGTCCTGCTGACACTTCAAAAAGGTCAGCTATCAATAAGGTTCTAAATCTGTACACCTTTAAAGTTGACACAGAAAAGGGATCCTTGTCTGTAGGCTAAGAAGGAACAAAATCACTGCATTTTTTACAATTAGCTAGTTGATATATAAAACCCTAATGTCGCTTACAGTCAGTTATAATTTATAAGAAAAAGAAAAATAATTTTCACAGAAACTGCAGTGTGAATGCTGAGTGCTGTTTTATTTTGCTCAAATTAGATGGAGAAGAAATGATCAAGTGAAATGGTAAAGTTTAGTAAAGAAGCAGAACATAAGCTCAAACCAGCATATTAAAAGCTAAAATGAGCAAAATTGTAGCTAAAAGCTAAATTGAGCATCATCATAAAGTTTTTGCTTTCAGGCATTTTAGTAATTAATAACCAAAGAAATATGTTGTACAAACATTACATTTTGGTTTAAAGATGTAAACAACATAACAAGCTATTTATGGTGTGATGTTGTATGAACCAAACAGACAAGTTCTTACATTTATTTCTCATTTTTGAGAAATAGGCTTCTTGATTTTACCTTAAGGAACATCATACACACTTTAAGTCTGTAGATTTATGACTCTGGTGTACTGAGACTCTGAGATTTTGTTAAAAAGTAATGCATACTGATAAGCAGAGACAAGACACATTACAAAATGTGGTTTTCTGCATGACTGCTGAATAGTTCTGACCATAAGAGTTTGGATAATCCAGTTTGTAAATAATTGAACAGCTTGCTGTTTGTGAGGATGCAGGATATGGGCTGAAGCAGAGAGAAAGAAAGAGAGAGAGAGAGAGAGAGAGAGAGAGAGAGAGAGAGAGAGAGAGAGAGAGAGAGAGAGAGAGA
>JAVKLF010000100.1:11187907-11204100 GCA_034783495.1 Millerichthys robustus
GAAGCAGAGAGAAAGAAAGAGAGAGAGAGAGAGAGAGAGAGAGAGAGAGAGAGAGAGAGAGAGAGAGAGAGAGAATTTCACAGTTACACCATCAAAAGACAAAATATGGGTTAACCAGTTGCTTAAAAAAATGACTAAAGGCTTTGAATTTCTTGAGGGAATGCATAGCCTATTGCCCGCTGCCTTTCATGTCAGAGTTAAATTGGTAACTCTAAATTGTTGTGGGTGAGAGTGTAAATGGTTGTCTCTCTCATTCGGAAAGAAAAAGCTGGTTTCTCGTCCATTAATGAGATGTGTGTCTTTAGTCTGTGGAGGGGGAGACCGGATTAGGCTACATGGGGGGAAATAATGCATTGAAAGGGGAGAACATGCAAACACTAAATAGAAAGGCTGGGAGGCAAGGGAAGGCATTTCCATCTGCTATAGCATTCTCATATCATTTACAAAGGAGTCAGTGTTTACATTTAACAAAAGTTTTACTTTTCTTTTGAAACATGAAAGGAGGCCATGCTCTACAACCATAGCTATAGGCCTATCTGTTTAAGAGTTCTGACCCTATTAATGTGCATATTAATCACTAAACCGCAGTTTGTGGCATTCATTAACCGTCATTACCTCAGACGGTGCATAAAGTCTTTTTAAATGTCCCTGCAGCAGACAGAAGGTAGGAAGTGGCACTTTGTTAGTGAGAGCTTTAATGTTTGTCCTCTGCATGCACTGATTGAACCGCAGGCGTTACCATGGCTACACGGCGACCCAATGGGAAGCTCGCGCTCGTCCGTCGCTGAATGAAATAAACAGAGGCCATTTTGCTCACGGAAGCCAGCCACGGCATCATTCACTTGGCAGACACTAACGGAAACGGAAGATTTCCGACCATTTCTGGGCTGAGACGGTGTGTCGCTGACGAATCGACCGAGGGCTGGCAGCGGAGTGCGGCTGGCGCGTCGCGTGAAGGAGAAGCATGCGGTACAACAACATCAGTAGTGTCGCCCGCTCCGCCTTCTCCTCCAGTCCTCCTCCTCTTTGGAGGTTCGTCTTGTGAGAAAAAGGCCTAATAGGATAGCTTTTTACCGCCTCGCTATCGAGGCCCGGTATCCCTCCCGAGAAACAGAGGAGGAGCATCTTTTTTATTCGCGGGCTACATCCGCGGGAGAAACAGGTGTAGGGTTTCATCACTCGGAAGCTCCACTTCCAGGCCACTGAAAGTCGCTGCGTGTTACCGCGCCGTCTGTCCAAGAGACAACTTTTAGTCATTTTGCATGGAGGAGTATAAGGCAGCAGTTTTAGGGTAAGTATCCCGTCTGTGTCTAAAACCGATCAGATCTGACTCGTGCTAAAATGTTGGGCATCTGATCGGGAAAAGTGGTTCTTTGACACGTCCTTAAATGATTTAGGGGAAACAATTGTTCCATATCATTGTGACTGACCCGAGTTAACTTCTGCCTGGCAGCTGTTGATGCGGTTCTCTCGCCTTTTTCTGTGAATGTGCATTTTCGTGTGTTTTTTTTTTCTTTCTGTGCATCATGCAGTCTGGACTGTGGAGATTGAAAAAGCTTTAAACCACACAAGCTTTTGCAATGTGGAAAGCAAATAGCTGAACATAGAAAGTACCATCAGGATGCGGACTTGAACAACGAACCTGAAAATTATGATAATGAACGGGAATATCCATGTTTAATCCATATGTCAAAGGCTGGGGGATAATTTTTAGCTTGAATTTAGACCTACACAATGGTGGAGTACATCATTGTCCTCTATGGGTATGAATGAGGGGTAGGCTACCTTCATTCTGTTTTATCATTTTTTATATATATTAACAGCACAGCTATATTTATATACTCTAATTTAATCCAGTTTAAAAACAAAGATAGTTCTCCACTTGGGGGACCTTTTGCATGTTTGAATATTAACATCAGCACATTTTATGAGCACAGTATGCCATTTTTTGTTTCTGCCTCACAGTGATATAAACCTATTTTAGCTGCTTGTTCTCAGTTCTTGCATCAAATTCTCCTTGTCATTTACGGGCATGAATAGATGATGTAATGAGGAAACGATAAAAAGGCCAGCAGCATCTGATAGTATCTGCAAGACCTATTTGAACGCTGGGTTGACAGGGAGAGTGAGGAGGTATTCATGGTGCACAATGTGTAACATTATCACTCCGAGAACCTCACACCACTCCTGGTATGTCTTGCCTACCTGTCTTGTGAGAGTGTGTGTGTGTGTATGTAGTTTTGTGTATTTATGTGGCTGCAAAACAGAGAAAACAAAACAGCAACAGTTGACTGGTTATCTGTCTGAAAAGGGTCTGCAGCAGCAATAAACCTCTCATAGTGCCTTAAATAGGCACTCTTAATGAGCGATCATAGCATTTTGACATGATTGATGGCCAAAGAGCCATAAAATCACTCAGCTTTGACTCACTTCCATCTGCCAGGTTAGAGTTACTAAGTAAGAGGGTGTATTGTGTGTATGGCGGAGGGAAAGAGGATTAAATCAGGTCAACCGGGATTTGAAGAATGCGATACATTTTCTCCTGAAAGTCTAAAATGTAGCTGATAGTTTCTTTCTTGTGTTTCTGTCTCTTTCTAATATTCTCCTTTTATTTCATTTTTCTGTATGTCTTTATCTGGGTACAATCTTCTTTTAATAGCTGCTGGTGGCTTTATTTATTTTAGTCTTCTTCAGAAGTTGATGTCACAGCTTAAGTGTTGTGGTGTAAAACTGTGCCTAAATGGTAGTCCAACTGCACAGTGAATATGGTAGTTTTGAATGTACCCTATTTGGTGTTCAAACACTAAACCGTTAGATTAACAGTATTTAGTGTCGATTTGACACTAGTGATAAATCAACACCAATAATGTTAATTTAACACTACCATGTGTGACAAGATGTTGCCTATAGGACGTACTTTCTCTCTTAAACCCTTATCTCGTTGGTTGTGATGATTGTAGGCTAGTCAGTGATTCAAAAAAGCAAGAAAACAGGTGATTAATTAGTTGCTGTCTCACTGAATTCTGACTATTTGCAACCAGCAAGCTGCTTGCCAGCATTTTGCATTGCCAGTTTTTGAAACCCAGTATACTTTCATGTGCAAGGCTTGCAGAACTGTGGCTCATTAAACTCCAAACTCCTACTGTGCAGATTATTTTGTAGCCCATCTTCCTGCCTTTGCAGCTGTCTTCACCTTTATGATGTAATCTACTAGAGAGAACACTTTAGAAATGAAGATAAGCACATTTGGACCAGATGTTATTTGTTTTTTTGTTTCATATTTGAAGTTAGAGCTACTCTCCATTCACTTAATATTGATTACCTGTTTGAAAATTATAAAATATAACAGTTTTGTTAAACAGAATGGCCCTTCTTGCTAAACAAGGAGAAACACTAAGTTAACATTATTTACAATACACACGTATTCTGTTACATCTGAGGAATTATTTGGTCAATATTTTCTTTCTCTCTGGTGCTTGCAAATTGTGCTTTTTTTTTCTTTTATTCCAAACATGCAAACAGCATTACATTTTAGTGTTTACATAGCTCATCTTAAAACACAAGTGTCAGAAATCAATTTGCATGAATAAGAAGGTCCTTGTGATCACATGAAATATTTACTTACCTACCCCATAATCCATAACAATGTGTTTACTACCAAAACAAGAGGGATGACATTGTTTCTGTGCATTTTTCCTTAATCTTCTCCCAGGTATAAGTGTTTTTAAGTGACACTTACTCTGCACACAGCCCTTCTGCTTTTTATATCCCACTACTTACTTAGCTGGGAATAGAGGCCTTGCAGTGGCTGATAATGAATTAGGTGTTGAAATGGTGCGGGTGAGACCATGTCGACTGTAGTCTGGAGTGGCTCATAGGTCAAAGTGTCAGTGTGTTTGAATTGTGTCAGTTGCTGTAAAAATAGTTTGTTCTTGTACTCTAATGAGAGCAATCTCAGGTTTATTTAGCGTTTTCTTTCCTTTTGATTCTATGGTATTTTATTTGTGAGCAAAATCTGATATGATATGCTAATCTAAATTGGAATGAAGTTTAACTGAATCTATCCAGAAGTCTACAATTAATGCTGTTGTTCAAGTAGGAAGAAACATTTTAGATGGTTAAGTTATCGTCATTCATCATCTCTTGAAAAGTATTACTGAAATTGGAGGATAAAGCTACAAAGATGAATTTGGGTTAAGGTTTCAACACAGGATTTTATTGGTCCCCTGATACCGGTCCAGTTCCATCATTAGCGCTTGTCAGTTGTCAGCTTTTCACCATACCCCACTGATCCTTGGCACGCGACCAGAGGTTTTCAGGAGTCAGATGCTGTTTTGTCATGGTCACGAACAATGGCCTTTGAAAATCCCAAGGTCCAAAGAATAGACGCTTGAAGTCTCACTTACCATCAAATCCATTCGTGCTCATGTAAATGAGATTTTTACATTACCACTTCCTTATCGGCAAGGTAAAAGCAGACCCAGATGGTGTTGAGTCAGGATCCATTTGTATTTAGTTTTGTGTTTTATTGTTGTGATTTTATACTGAAAACATTTTGTTACATCCTTTTTAAGACTTGAAACGGCAGGCTTGATTCATATGGAGGTCTAGCCACAAGTAATTGTTTTTAGTTGGTCTTTGAAGATAAAGGCTGTTTGCTCACTGAGTCATCGACTGAAGTTGGACTTAAACAAAACGTTATTGGAATTTGTCTTATCACGGTTGTTTTGACTATCTGCGTTTCATGTGGGAAACGGGTCATCACTCGGGATACTAATGGAACTGTAAGGCCAAGAGTTAGAGTTTCCTTTTTCCTTTGTTTGATACAAACAAACAATTCCTGGACCTTACTGTGCATCAGTTTTATCCTGAACTGATTTATGACTGTTTTGTTTGTTATTGCCTGCTTCCAGAAGCAGAGTAATGGTGTTTTTTTGCCTGCATGTGTGTTTGTCTTTACCATTATTATCTTAAGACCTCATGAATCGCTGTACAAATTTAAATAATTCTCTTGCAACCTTCTCTTCTCTTTGTGACCCTAGCAAACACATAACAGTTGGGTGGCTAAAATTTGGACAGTTTTACAAATATTGAGCTAAAATGTGGTGTAGCAGTTGTTGACAGTCATTCTCAAAATGGTAACACTGCAAGACATCTTTGCTTAAAATTTTGGCATTAACTTTTGCAGTCAACACTGTCTGTCTGTTAGCAAATTATCCCATGAACTGTTGAACAGATTTAATTGAAACTTTCCGAAGACAGTCGTCGGATGTACCTCGACAACTGATTGACATTTCGAGTCAACCCAAATTAAGATAGCTGCCACAGCTAATCAAACTTTGTTAACACAAAAATGGCTATAACCTACGCGAAATCACCAAGAATGCGATCAAATGTATGTGGTAGTGGCCGAGAGTCATCCTCAACACAAATTCCGAGTATGAACACAGCCAGCTTTAATTAATACTCTGTTATGAAAGGTGACAGAATATATGGAATTCTTCAAGGAATGCTAGGCCTTTAATTATGAGTTTAAAAGGTAGATGTTGTCCAAATAACATTTTGCACAGTAGCTGCTATACCGGTTTTAGGTATCCAGACTCTAACTAAGTATGAGATGCTAATAGCAGTTGTTACATCACCATTCTGGGAATAGCAGGGAGTCTGTGGTCTAGAGGTGCTTAAGGCTGACCTCCCTCCTGTGTATATTCAGCCTGTGTATGTATGTGTGTGGTCATTTCCAAATATACATTCCTATATGGATTACACAGCAGGAGGAAAAATTATTACTGACGCAGGTTAGTGGACACATAATCTTTATGCATGTTTCCTACATGGTGTGACTGATCATGGTTTGTAGTTCTGGACATAAAAGAAAAGAAAAAGTGTCCCCATTTGTAAGAAATCACCCAAGTGACTCGTCTCGATTGGCAGTCCAAGTGTCAGAAGCAAGAAGTGTAAGAAAATCTCATGTGAGAACAGTTTGACATTTCTGTCAGCTTCTGTGCGGAGGAGGCCACTTTACATTGGGCAACTGAGTGGCATTAGAACCCCCAGGGGGGGCGTATGAAAATTCTCAAACATGCATCTCATGCTTTCTGCTGGTTTGTCCTATGTATTCCTACACTTGATGAAATGCCACAGAATGCAAAATGTTGGATTAGGTTCTACTTTATGTTATTCTGTGCTCAGAATAATGTCTTTATGTGAATGCAAATGTGCATACCGTGTGGTATGCATGATTACATGTGTGAGTGGTAAAATAAAGATAGTGAAGTCTGTCACCTAGCCCCCACCCATCTACACTCAAGAGAGGCAGCGAGGGGGGGGTGACTTTCCAGTCTCATAGCCGAGCATGCCTGAGTCTGAAAATAGCTGTATCTGATCAGTGCTTCGCCCAAACAGGGAACTCTCTTTCCCTGTCACTCCCTCTCTAACTTTCTCCCTCTCTGTTGTCTCTGTGCTTCCCAGGCACTAAACAAGGTAGGATCCAGGAGTCAAAGAAGGAGATCAGGAGGAGATGCTGATCCAGAGCTGAGGGAAGAAGAATAAGGACAAGCAACAGAAAGAAGCAGCAAAATCCAAAGGAATTGTAACTCACAAGTCATCCTTTCTTGACCCTTCATAGCAAGTTTTCAGTTTTTTGGTTTTATGAAGGTAAGAGTTACATTTTTCTTTGCTTTGTACCTGCATTGTGTTCTTTTACAGGAGCCAGGTTTTTAAACTTAAATATTACAAAATATTTTTATACTGAAGAATTTGTGCTTTTGTGCATTTTCATACCAAAACACAGCAGGATATTTTTAAATGGCATTCAAAAGGTTTAAAATTGTATTAAATGATGCACATTGATTTGAACCTCCCCGATTTATTTTAAAGTATTTTAAATATTTTTGTGGCTTTTTTTTAGTTCTAGGTTTTATTTGTGCCTCTTGAACCAATATTATAGTGTTGTCTGCCCAGTTGTCATCTGTCTATATTTACTTGTTCGTAACACAGCGCTTAAAAGAGAATACAAATTAAGAGATATGAATATATTTTACAACTTGTACATCGGAAGAGAAAAGGAATTGACTTTTCTGCCAAAGCCACAATTACAGAGAAAGCGTAGAATTTTTGTCTTTTGTGACAGCTGACAGGGCAAAGTTGTGTTAAATAAAAACCCAGTTTTCTCCCGCAGTCACCTCTGAAATAGCAGCAATTAACCGGGATTATAATTTAGAAAACTGGAGGCATTAAAACGTTTTCAGAATGCCACTTCCCTATTTAGTTAGATGTTTTAAGTTAAAAAGAAAAGTTCTAGTTCCCCTCCCTCAAAAGATCTCTCCTGACCTCGCTCCTTTAACCCTTTACCTATCCGTGATGCTGCTTTAGAATTTTGTTTTTTCTTCTCTCTCACGTTTGCATTCTTTCATCTCTCGTTACACCTTTTTTCATCCTCTCCTATTTCCTATACAACAAAAGCCACCCACCAATCCCTCCACTAGATTGGTCTCAGAGGTGTTTAGGAATGTCACCTTGACCCCTCGGGAACACAGTAGGGGGTGGCTCAACACACAGCGTGCCCATGTGGTTCACTTTCTCCTAGATCTAGCATTTTTAGAGACATTTTGCATTATTTAAACATCACATAAACTCAACAGTGCACCGTGATGACTCATTTTTGCAGGACATGAAATAAAGATGGTGATGCTTGAATGGATCTGTATTACCAGTCCCAATGGGACAGGAGGATATTTTTTTCACAAACCTTGTTACTTGTACAGAAATCCTTTTTAGTTTGCATTTGTATCTTGCTGAAAAAGATAAACTGTCTTCATGCAGTGATACATTTTGGATCGGGTTAAAATCTTTTCTGTTTCTTTTTGTTGCAGTCACCTTGAATTTCAGGAAAGATAAATGTCAATACGGAAATAGATCAAGTTGCCTTAAAGTTATTCGACATGCAGATTGAGCTGAAGGTTCTGGTTTACCCAGGAGGTTAAAGGGCTCTGTCTAACAGTAGTAAAAATAACACCTTTGCTAATCATCATCTTCTTATCTTCATGCTCGGCACTTAACATTTGTACCCGGGGAATTCAGATTGTGTTTGGAGAACTTAATCCTAACCACAGCTGATAATCACTCTGCTTTAGTGCATTCTTTGCCTCAAACAAAACCCATCTTAAGCAATTTTTCTTTGCTTTCTTTGCTGCATTTTTTAAAATTAAGTGATCAACAAGTGAACTTGTTCCTAATAAGCTGTTATTCTTTTTGTAAACATTACATCTTCACAATTTACATCTTTGCTGATATTTATCTCTCCCATCCTACATAAGAATATGTAGCATCCCAAAGTTTCATGTAAAAGAAAAACAAATGTTTGTTGTTATCATGGTTAAGAATATGATTAGAATTTGCCAGTGACAATATTTATTTTAAAAAGTTATCCACTTTGCAGATTATTTTCACTCTTTTGTTAATCTTTTATTTATGTGACTATAATAGATCCTTTCTAGTAATTGCATTATCTGGTAGTTATGGCATGTAGCTCCCATAAATTCATTTTTTTCAGAAGTGAAGTGAAGCTCAGAAAGCTCATTATCCTCAAATCACTCTACATGGATTTAGTTTGTTGTTTTTATGGAGCCAGCTCTTCCTATTATGTAGGCATATGAAATGTGGAAAGATTTGTTCTCCGCTGACTACTTTAGAGTTTTAACATCATTTTTCAAACTGAAGGCGTTTGAGATTTCTCGTTGACCTGCAGTACTCGTCTTCGCTCCAAGATGGCCACCACAGTTAATTGACATCAACTACCACAAAAGAGGCTACAGCTCACATGTTTGAGGTTCAATTTGATAATAGCTGAGAATCATTCCAGACAAATAGCTGTGATTTCTCAGTATAGGATAATCGTAGTCTAAAACTTTGGTATGAGTGACAGCAAGTGATATTCATTCTTTTAAAGAATGCTTGACCTTTTTGTTGTTTATGTTTTCATTTTCCTTTGCTTGCTACTTTTAAATTTTTTTTTCTCTTCTCCCCTTGAACATAAACATAAAACAATATAAACCAAACGCATGCTAAGCTCTATACTGGAGTATAAGATAACAAACCGACAAACTGTCACATCCTATTCATTCTTCCTCCCCATAGCCCTGACTCGCAGCGAACGGAATTGTGTTACATAATTGCATTAGTGCTTTCAGGCCAGTGGCTCTGCTCGTTAGTGGTGTTGTGATGCAATCTGCAGAACACACGGCCCTCTGTTATTTGCAGTATGGCCAGTGAGTGGGCATGCAGGGTCAGCACGTTGACCTCCTATATCCATTCATACAGCCACAGGGGGGGGTCTGTCAATGAGTAGCAAGGTTGAACAAACAAGTCTGATAACAGAGAGTTTGTTGGACGTGGCTGTTGTTCAACTAGTGGCAGTAATGTGCTCGTAAAACAGTGACATAGTGCTCATAAAGCATTCGGTGGACAAAAAATGTCCTGCGTCTAACAACAAGTAGCATTGTACTCCATGTGAAAGAGATGTTTGAAACAATCTTTTTAATTAAAGGCTCTTTTGATGCTTTTGCTAGCGTGATGGATTAAAGCAATTATAGTGCTGATTTTGATTTGGTTTGGCTGAATTTTACAATATATCTGACTCGATCAAGCACAAAGCAGTGTAGATGTTGCATTTAAATGCAGGTCAGGAGTTTCTAAAATTGTATGACAGTTGAAAAACTAAAGAATCTTTGCATTTTTTTTGCAATGTTTTAAATTAAAAAATACAAAATAATTCTAGGTGTACAAATGTTGAAATGTTCATTGTTGGGAAGCAACTAAACCTAAACCAAAATAATTTTGGTGTTCCTCATAAACAGATTTTTACACAACAATCATTTTGAACTTTCTGTTGTTGTTCCCCAAAACACATTAAATTTGAATAAACAATAACACATTCTCAAATAAATTTGACATTAGATCTTTACTTTTCCATTTTTAAAATGTTATACATTTTAGTGGAGAGCAAGGATTTTTTTTGAGTACTTTGAGTCATATTGTTAAGTAACCAAGACTATTAAACAAAATGTAGAAAAGAACATGTGTAAATATTCTCTTGCTGTTTTTGGAAATATTAAATCCACACGTTTCTATTCTAAAATGTTCAAAAATACTCTACAAACTTTACAAACTGTAACTGTTCTAGTTCTCCTCTGAACTGTTAAAATGTTTACTCATTTAGCTAATGTGTTTTAATAATGATTTTTTTTCAATAAAGTGTGTTGCATTTTATCAACAGTTTTCACGACTCTTTAAGCTTCCTGTTTTGTTCCCATCACACTCCCCATATTTTACCACAAAAATGCACCACTAAACTTGGCTCCAGTTCAGTGAATAAAAAAGCAATTCGAAAGTCTGCCTTTTTTGGACGTGTTGCTTATCCTTGTCAGTCTAGTTTCAGCCTGGACATTTTTCCACTGAGATTTATGTCCGATCTCCAGAGACTCCTTGTTGGAAAGGAATTTGTTCTCACCAATTTTAGCACTTAGACTTTTTACATTGATTTTGTATTTAATATTTTTCTCTCCCTGGTAAATTCCTAAATCCTGGCATGCTTTGTAATGTTTTTCGTGGGTCATTACTGCACATATGTTAATGAAAAAGGTTCATGCTTATTTCAACTCATGTCCATCAAATTTTCTGTAACCTTTTAAAGCTTCTAATAGCCATCAAAAATTTCTGAACTAGAACATGTTTGTGTAATGACTTCTAAATCTTTTAGGTCTTTAAATAGATTTTCTAAGGAGTTTAGTCTGGTGACATCATATAAGTATCTCAGTCTCTGAGTGACCACTCCAGGTTCATGGTCCTTGAAGTCGTTACCTCTCATGACTGCACCGGTTTTTGCTGATTTCAAATGAAACAAAAGCATAAACGCATAAGATATGTGAAACATGTTTTCATAAATCGGAACATATTTAAATATTTTTAAGCATTTGGGGGTATTTAAAATGACATACCACATGCAAATTCTAGGTTGTGTAAAAAGAATATCTAAAAATAATACTATGTTGAATAATGTTACATTATTGTGATAGTTTTTCTTTACCCTTCCTTTCATATATTTTATTCACAGTATAACAGTTTTCCTCTTAGGGAAGTTTATTTATTTGTTTGTTGTTGTTGTTATTTCTAATTAAAATGTTGTTTGCATCACAGTGGTCTAAATGTCTTTTCTGTTCAACAAGACATAGGATGTAACATTAAATTGCTATGATTAAAGATCAGTAACATTGTTTTCAGGCATTTGTTTTGACTATACCAAAGCAGTCTGTAGTGACTAATGGCATCCTGGCTATATCTTTGAATATGTGTTAAGTTGTGTTTTTGTAATTTCTATCCCAGCAGCCTAACTGAATGTGTCTTATTGGTAATGCCAGCCTGGTCATGTTTATTTTCTTCTTATTAGGGTTTTTATGCTAGTCTCTACTGGTCTAACTTTTTGGATTTTGTCATGTTTTTTTAAAAGAAGTAGAAGTAAAAATCATAAGCACCGCACGAAGGTATCTTCAAACATTTTCACTGCAGCTACTGCCTGTCAAGTTAAATCAAAAGGCTTGTTATAGTCAACAAGTTAGAAATTATTAGAATTTATAAGGTATTTTGTGATGGGTTGCAAAACTACATTGATAATACTGACATGTTTTAATATATCAGGCTTCCTAATATAGTGACTACACAGTGTTTCTTGATAAAAGCTTTAGAGTACACACATATTCAGAGAGGTCTCAGTGGTTTCCTTATCCGATTAATAAGAATTAATGGGCATGATGGTGGACATGACAAACTTCTTCAGCCTATAGCTCTGACTCGTGTATTTGGAGTCCCACAGTCATTACAGCCACTAATTATATACGCACTAGTCTCCGGAGTGGCCCACCAGCGCCTAAATTGCAGACAGTGAATAAACCACGGCAAAATAAGAAAATAAAATTACTCCAAATAAAACTGACTCCACCAAATGCTTTGGCGTGCAAAATTAGGACCAGAAGTAAAACAACTAAATGGAAAACGATAAACTATTGTTTGTTATCCATTCTTTGGAATTAACAATTTCAGTATTTTATAACTGGACTTAGTAAAGTAAATATTTTGGTATTTGATGATTATTAATGGAAATATTTATTCAGTCACATTGATATGGCAGATAAGATGCTCACTCTGCACAAATAATCTACCACCAACTTTAGAGAAGGCTGCAAAAATGTTAGTGAAATACTTAAACAAGTGGATCTGGACACGCGAGCAGAGCTTTAAAGCCTGGGACAGTTTCTTCGAGTGACGTGCCATAACATTACACCATGGTCACAGCTGCTGTGTCGCCGCTGAGCTGTCCCAAAGAAACATGATGCTTCCTATAATCTGACCATCATTTGGATGCAGACAGCTTGTGACGCCAGGCCCATGATTTACTCTTGAGTGTGTCTGTGTCAGTGCACGTGGGTGGGTATTAACCATGTTGTGGGGACCTACATGTAAATCTGTTCATATAGTCACATAGGACTTGCCTTTCTTTTGGGGTCGAAAGCAGATTTACTAAACATAAATCATTAAATCTGACGTGAAGATTTATTGTAGGGTTCGTGTGTGGGACAGGGTTAGGTTAGAGTAAGACTCCAGAAAGCAAATATGAGGCATTTGAAATCACATAACTGCACGCGTGTTTGTGTAGTTTGTTTCTTAAAAACAGATTTATGAGGACAGATACATAAAAGTTGAAGTGTAGAAGAGTGCACTATATAACAGATTAAGTTTAATGAATAATGTACAGGGTTCAAGATTGTTAACAGATGCTTAGACAGGTCTTGTCAGCATGAAAACTAAAGTTTTAAAAGTTAAAAGTTAAATATAATATAAAGGAATAAAATATGTACTTTTGCTTTTGTGACTGAAATAGATTTATGTTGCAGATACTGATTTATGGGATTTCAAACAGCTTATAATTTAATGACTAAATATAATGTTTCTGTTTGTTACACAAAAGCATGACTAGGTTTCATTGTAATGAATAATATATAGAATATATTGCACAAACCTAAAAATAAACATAAGCCATGACCATCTTTTATACTTTAGCCCTAATATATTTTTGAGCAATATCAGAAGTCCCTGTAGAAATACAAATGTTTAAGCTTTGTAAGCTTGTAAGCATTGTTCAGATTTTACCCAGCTCAGTTGCTAGCATTAAATACATTTTTGAAAGAGTCCACAACATAGTTTTACTAGTGTTTCTCTAGAGAATTAAATGGTTTTGCATTTTAAACAGCATTTTCCTGTTTTCATGTCTTTAGTGTTCCTCTGCTAACAGATTTTGTACTATGCATTATTTTGGTGCTGACATTTAATTCATCATTCGTTCATGTAACAGTTTTTACCTTCATGTGATCTGATTTACACTTGTAAAGTTAGTCACATAAATGATGATGCTAATCTGTTCATCTCATGCCATGCACTCATCTCTAGAGCCCAAAACTGACTCAATCTGTACATGTTAGAATATGATTGCATACCTTTTCTAAAAGAAGCACCAGTGATGGCCCATAATTGTCAGGACTTTACTTGTCAAAGCACAGTTAGGCCCTGGAGTATTGTAGTGTGGAATTAAATGCTTGGAGATGCATGCCATTCTTCAGTATGGAGTATGTATTAGAGATGTACTGTCATCACCACATTATCTTTATGTCAAATGGAAAAATACCTGTGCTGCGTTTTTCATTTGTGGCATAACGTCATGAGTTTCAGTTGTAGTGAGTGAGCACTCCCCTTTTTGCTTGATAAAAAAACTGAAAGAGATGTACTTAAATATGGAATCTGAAAAGGACACCACCAGATTTTAATTTTAAATCGTGGGGGGCGGCGTTTGGGGCATTTTTTTGTGATCACTTGGTGTAATCTACCCGGGGAAAAATGCCATTTAGTAAAAACCAGATGAACTAACATTTCAGTGTTTTCGGTAGTAAAACTTTACATCACTGTTGCATGTTTGACAATGACAGCAATGTGTCATGTATTTTTATGCCAGACATGTGTGAGCCCAATGGCTGCCACAATAGCTTGTTACTTGTTGTATCATAAGCCTCTAAGTCCCATGACACTAGGTATATGTACTCAGCAAGCAATGCATCAATCTGTTCTTTGCCTTTTAGCTTTTGATGATTGCACCATGCATATAAATCACATTCTGTAGTTACATTTCCAAGAACGGAGCTTCATATAGCAAGAGACAGGAGTCGAGCTTGGGTATGGTCAAATAAACAGAGTAATCTGTGTCATTTATTAATGCCATTTGGGTTATTTTGCGTGATTATTGTGCTCTAAAGAGCTCACTAAGGTCTGTGTACTTCAAATCACAATTGAATAATTAAATGTATTTTAGAACATGATTAGAAAAATGTATTTGTTTAGTTTCAATTTGTTCTATTTAAGAAGCTTTACAGAAACTGAATTGAATAGAGAAAGAGCCCTATAATGGACTGAACAGATTACAAGCTTCCTGCTATATCATTTATCAATTCACCTTTTTTGTCTACACTGTTCAAGTGTTGCATCTGTCTTTAGATCGACCTTTCAATGTTTATGCAGACAAAAAAAACCATTATTGTTACTATTGTTTTTATTTCTTCTTTTCTTTTCCTAAATGTTAAAAGGTGCCGTGTATAATTTTATTCATTCAATCTTACCACTTAATGTTTACACGTAAATCCATGTTTGCTTATAAATCTTTTTGGAACTACAAGCTTCAATTGAAAGTAAATTTTAACCATCTCACAGTTGTTGTTTAATATCAGCATTTGCATTTACAGTACTTCAAGATTCAATCTGTGCAGAAATGTTCTAACATTTTGAACCCTTTAAATATATGGGCTGTGCTGAATCAGAACCTTATTTTTTATTTCTTTTGTTTTTGTGAGCAAACAAAACGACGTGTTTATGTCTATAATGTGTAGTCATTGTGTGTTATTGAACCACTCCACCTTTTGTGTTCATAAATGCTTCAGTTCTACTAATCTCTGGGCAAATTCATGACTAGCAGGATATCCATCAGTGTTTAGAAGTTGGGGCACCTTTTGGTTTTTTTCCCAGCTGTAATCAATGCAGCAGACAGTCAGTGTTTTGTTAGGATACTTCATGTTTGTGAAATTCCCTTGCTCACCAACTTGATATTTTGACCTGGAAGCTCTACAACTCCTTGGATCAACCTCAAGAGCGTGACAGTCAATTTATTCAAAATATCTCTGGATAGACTAAAGATGGTTGCACTTTGGAAAAATTAAATCTTTCACTAAACTACCTTTTTTGTTGTTTGTTTTTGCAGGAAAGTGTATCCCCCTGCAGTAGATCAGTAAAAAGTGCTCTTCACTATGAATACAGGTATGCATACAAGAACATACTTAAAAAAATATAATTAAATTATGACATCATCCATTTACGTCATTTTATGGAGAGAAAAAAATTCAAGTGCTGTGCTACAGTAAAGAGTAGGCTCTTTAAATGCATGGGCTTTGTGTTTTGCCTCTAACTTTGCACTTTTTTTTTCCTGGCTCGACTTGTTTGTGAGTTGGTGTGTTTGTATCGTTGTTTACTTGCATGTGCATGTGTGCTTCTGCTTTGGCCTCAATGGTCACCCGCCTGACTGGGATTCCTCAGATAGCGGAGGATGTGCTCGCAAAAGTGTGGCCTTGTCACTCACACTCTCTCCCATGAAGAGGGTCCAGAGCTCACCAAATCTAGCCACAGGTACTAACACTCACAAATACAAAATATTTGCTGTTGGCGTAAGAATAGAACGCCAAAATGCAACTGATTGTTTTGAGTATTTACTGAGACATTCCTTTGGGAAAAACACATTGTAAGATCTTAGAAAAATGCTTTATTTATGACCAGTTCTCATTTAATTTGAAAAAAGCTGTGACTTCTTCAGTATGCCTAAACAATGTATGGAATGAATATGCTTTGCTAGGATCACTTCTTTGTTCATGTTTGCATTTTCTTTTGGGCAGCTTTTCCTTTCTTAGGTATACGCATATGATCTTATTTCTTTTTTAGAGCTTGTATGTTATGCTCACAAACAACTTTATATTCTGTCATTTTATTTTGCTTTATCTCATGCATTACTATTGAGGAATGACACAGCTCTCTTGACTCATGTTACATCT
>JAVKLF010000100.1:11204775-11245259 GCA_034783495.1 Millerichthys robustus
TTACATATTTGCAAACCCGATTACACACACAAGTTGTTTTACACATTTGCAGATTCTGATACAGACACACAACTCTCTACACGCATTTGCAAATATTTTTGCTACAATAATGGCCTCATATACATCTTGCAAACAAAGCCAGAGTAAAAACATTACTTAAAAAACATGTAACTTTCTGAACAGAGAAATGTTAAATGTGTTTATCTATTATTAATATGTATAGTATGTGCAGAAATAGTTTTTAAATTTGAGGGATTAATGTAGCCACACATTTAGACATTACCTGCTTTTTTCTTTTCTTTTTGACAGAGACAGAGTTTCATTCATCAGAATTGGGTAAGAAATATGCATATGAAACCACTGAAACAAACACAAAGAATAGTGCAAAATGTGATGTTGATATTGCCACATTTTTCCAGATTCCTGGCGGTCTAGCAGTGCAAACGATGGTCTTAAAAATGGAGATGCCAACAGCTCAACCCTTGCTGCCAAAGGCTTTCGTAGTGTCAGACCGAACCTGCAGGACAAAAAGTCACCCACACAGGTGAAATATCTCATGGTTTACGCCGAGAAAAGTTGACATTTATCTTTTTGATTCGCTGCCAAGATAAGAATAAAAGAATCCTATTACTATGTGTTTTGATCTTACCATCTGGTAAAATTCAGTGTATGAGGAAAAATGTTCTTTTTAATGGCTGTGAAATTAATAGATGGCTTACACACAAAAACCACTCTGTAGTTTTAGGCACATTCATAAAACAACAAAATGTCAAATTTTGTGCTAATGATTTTTCTTGTTTTTCTTGTTGTTTGAACTTACATTGGCTGCTGCTTCTGATTGGCTAACAAGGTTGTCAGTCCCTTACCTCTGCCACCCCCCAGGAAAGAGAGTTTTCACTTTTTGCCCACTGGCACTGAACCACCAGACTACAGCTCTGTCATTAATCTGGTTAATGACCTGAGTACTGGAACATTAACATTCACAAATAATGATGAAGCAGTTTTGAAAAAGTCCTACATTGTTGGCAGCATGTCTTCTTACTCTTACTCAAAGATGAGTCCAAACTCAGTTCAACTGGTTGATCAGTCCACTGTTCCGATTGATATGAACAACTTCAGTGCATCTGCCACTGCTAATACTCAGGACCGTAAAGTTTCTTCCGTTAAACTAATCCCTGTCACTTTTCCCGATCCCCCTGATCATCCTAACTCTAAAGCCCATATTCAGTCTAAGATCCAAACCACATCCTCCCCTCCACAATCTTCCCCACCTCCACCAAAAAGTTTGATCCCTTCTCAACCCCCATCACAGACCACTTCACTTTCTACTCACTTTGGCAAAGAGAGTCTAAAAAAGCCAGCGTCGTTGATGTCAAATCCAAGAGTGGAAGTCAAGATCCCAGATCAGACCCAAACTTCAACTCTGTCTCAAGTGGAGATGTCAAGGCCTCCTCCTGCAGTTCCACCAAGACCTTCACCTGCAGAACTGCTGGTACATAACTGATTATGTAATTTAACAAGCGAGCAACACGCAACCTTCCTTTACTGCAAGCCATCATAATACAATATAAGTTTGTAACTTGGAAACGTCAACAAGGTATACAGGGTTTACATATGAGGTGCAATACATCATTTGGCATGAACACATGCACAAGGAATCATAAATGTGCTTTGCTAAATTTAGAGCAAAGTTAATGAGTGCTTTTTGTCTTCTGACAGTCTGACACTGGCATTATTTTTAAAATAATCATCTGACTTTTAATGCGTGTGGATTGCTACATGTGTCTGTTGCTCTTTAGTTTATTAGTCTTGATGCTTTCATCTGGCCAACAAAACTGAAATTTATATTTATGTAAACATGTATTTATGTGTGATAATAACCAAATGTTTGAAGCACTTTATGACACGATTACTGGAAAAAAAGAACTTTGCTGATTAGCAAATTGCTGAGATCGGACTAACGAGGGATCTGTGACTTACAGCATTGTTTGTTTCTGATGCTGCAGCCATATGTAACAGTTTGATTACACCATCTGATGAGCTTTCATGTTGTTTTCACACATCCCTTTTGACAGTGTGGCTAATATTTGATATAACTGAGCATTCGCCTCCTCTCTTCCCCCTCCTGTCAATCCCTTCTTACTCCCAGCACCAGAGGCCTCATTCCCCTGACCCCACAACACGGCACTCCCCCTATCGCTGCCAGAGCGCTGAGTCTTTCGACTATTTGTCAAGCCTAATGCCCAAGACTCTGTCGCCCACTCCATATGTTTCTAGTGGAGCGGTTATCAAAGCTGGTGCAATCAGCAGTCCAAGCCTTACCACGGTCAGCAGCATGAGCATCAGTGGCTGTGTATCACCCGCAGCATCCCCTGTGACAGTGTCGGCGCTCAGCCACTACTCGTCATCTACAGCGGGTCTGATGGATGAGCTACAGATCTGTAGCCTGGACTCACCAGGCGCCTC
Organism: Millerichthys robustus; assembly: GCA_034783495.1. Lineage (NCBI taxonomy): Eukaryota > Metazoa > Chordata > Actinopteri > Cyprinodontiformes > Rivulidae > Millerichthys > Millerichthys robustus. The sequence goes on from JAVKLF010000100.1 coordinate 11,207,242, forward strand.
ACCCACGCCATCGCCCACTCTCAGCCGTGCCTCTGCCTACACATCCACTGCTGGGCCTGACGATGTGCTAACAACCTCTGTGGGCTCCACTGCTACAGCAGCCACTGACATTAATGTAATTATCCGAACAAGCCACCTCTTTAACACACATCATTACATTAAAAATGGTTCCCACTCTCCCCCTACTTATTTTATTGGTTAAACATAACACTTTTTTCCTGTAACTAACCATCAACTGAGATGCAAAACCTGAGCACTGTATCTGTGTTGTTCTTGTGTGCGTATTCAAGAAGAGCTTATTGTCTTAATGTGTCTGTTTCTTTTGCCGTTTATTTCCATTTCTTTCTCTAATTAGATAGTATGTTAAAAGAAAGGAAATTCTACAACTGGGTTCTATTTTCGCTGTTTTTAATCAAAGTCCCCAAGATGCAAAACATATAAATGCACGTACCCTATGTGGGGCATTTTTCAACATCAGACTGTCATGCTTAAACTGTTTGTAATGCCAATGTCACATCCCAGTTCATAGGGTTAAAAAAAGCATAATTTCCAATAGAGTTTTTGGAACTGTAAGTTAAAACTGATTTAAATTATTGGATGTGCCTAGTCAGTTAGGTCACAATATTAAAGTGAATGAGCATGGTGAATGCAAGTATTGTCTTAAAAAACACAATGACAACCTATACAAAATCAGAGACAACAAAAGAGAGCTGCTCAAGATCCTGCAGTTTAACAGTAATGCAGAGCACTGGTGTCCAGATCTGTTTAGATACTGATTTCAGCTACCATAAAAAGATTTTCATCATCTCAGCAGACCAAACTGGCAGGCCTGCAGCAGCAGGTCTACACAGAAATTAACTGCCTGGCACAGCTGTTTTCCTAACTATAGCAAGCATCTCCACCCAACAATCAACAACACAACCCTCTTTATAGGCCACTTGGTTTGCATTTGTGATGCAAACAAAGTGATATCTAATCGATAGCTTTTCGTTGTTTGTAGTTTCAAAACTAAAATAAAACCAAATTATAACACAAGTTCATAAGAAAAAACAAATGAAAGGTAAACTACAGTATTGTATTTACAAAACCCCAGAAGCAGTTCTGATCAACAACTAATTTTCATTTCACTTTGACAAAATGGATCAGTTTCCATTCTAATCTGAGTTTATCTTAAACCATGTAAATGTCACTAGACAGGAATTCGTTCCTGCCATTTTATCAAAACCAAGGGACACAGACTGCTCATTCTTTGACCAAACAGCTGCTAAGTCTGTTCGGCTGCTTTGTTTTAATTGTATCAAACCCAATAGTCAGAGTAATTTTATAGTCTCTTAGTTATTACAAACAGTTATAATTTTACTTTATTTTGTAAGATAAAAAGTTATGCGGTTTAGTCTGCAAAAACAAACAAACATCATTTTGTTGTAGATCACTATAGAAATGTTTTGCTTAATTGTTGAGCTTCAGCTCAGCACACTTAATGTTTACATCTCATTACTTTTAGCACAAGTTCAAGTACCAGTCAGAGGCCTCAGTCTAGTACCCTTTCTTGAAAACCATTATAACAAATTTTATTATGTCCACTAATTATTTTTAATAGAGCCTTGTTTTATGTTTAGTAAGTGAATTTGACTCACTCTATAACTTAGAATTTTTTTCTGGCTCCTGATCAGTTTATTTTAGTCTTTCAAAAGGTTCAGTGTCATGACGCACTTTGTGACAAACTGGACACAACATCCAGACAATATTGTGGTCACACATTCAACAATCAAGACAAACACCATACAACAGATATCAAACTACACATTTCCATACGCCAAAGAAAAACCAAGATAAGCAAAAAAACATCTTTCACACTAATCTTTTCCTTTCTCTTTGCCTCCCATTCACTCTCAACCTTGTCATTCACTGTTTTTAGCTGATTTACACTTAATGAACCCCCATCAAGGAGTCCATATTTTTCTATCCAAACATTCACACAATTCAGACATTCATCACCATATTTTTTTCCCATTTGTATTATCAGGACACTGGAGGGACGAAACCTGGACCCCATTTCCCTGAATCTAACAAGACATCCCTTGTTAGGTTTTTCTAGTTGTTGAGCGCCAAAATACTAAGGGCACTTGTATATTTTCAACAAATATCCCCAGAGGAGAAAAACCAGGAAATTCTCTATGAAACCAGACGAATCCTCCTCCATCGAAGTCAGCTAGTAAATTGTACTGTATTTAACCTGATCAGTTATCACACAAAGTTATCATTACATGTGTTTTTCCACCAGTCATTTTGTCTGTGCCTAGTGGAGAACACTAGCTAAAAACCCACTCACTAACAAATAACTTATCTTGTGTCTGTTATTTATATGGCATGAAACAGCATGTGCACATTGGATTTCCAGTTACAGGAGGCTGCCATTTAAACTCAATTTTCATTTTGATTAATGTGGCATTACACTGACATTTACAAAGCAATTAGGTTAGAATCTGTTGTGCCAGATCATAGTTTTGTTGCATTGTCACTGTTTATTTCAAGCCTTGTTACATACAACATCCACCAGTTCAACGAAGTGAGAAATGTCTGTGGTTCCACACAAAGACTTCCTCCTACAAAGATGGTGATTGGAGTGGTTCTCCAACCAAGAAACAATTTTCTCAGTCAGTTTTCTGCAGTCAGTTGTAAGTTTTTCTTTGAGTTGGTCACACACAACACATTTTGTTTTCTCAAAAATCCATCAAAAAATTGTTTTGTTGGAAACAGTTTTTAGTTTACCAGTTTATATAACTTCACCTTTATTTTCACACCATGTATTGTTGGTGTTAACCTTCAAGCATTAAAATGTATTTGTAAAAATTTCTGTCGTATTGAATCAGAGATGATATTTAACAACCCTACCCATTCTGGATATACCATGTCTGCCATCTTGTGCTTGTCAACTAATTCTTAATCATTTGTTTGTGAATGAACTGTCTTTGTTTACTGTTAGCATTTTAAGTACTTTAATCTGTTAAAGTTAGTGCCCCATTGCCTTACTAACAATTTATTTATTATACAAACAATTTTAATGCACCTTCTCTAATTTTTTTTAGAGTTAATTTAATGTATGGGTACACGGTTATTTTTTTAAATTCACATTTTATTTTAAATCTTTAGATCTTTGAGATGGTTTAATTATTCATTGATTAATTGAAATTTATCATGTCTTATTGCCTTGTGGCTTGTGGGTTACTCCTAGGGCCAGGTTCTCTCTCACGCCATGAATGGAGGTACTAGCCATCCACAGAGGCCCATGTCTCCCCCATCATATCCATCACCCCCTGCCTCACTCCACACTGGGATACAGAGGCAGAGCAGGAGCTCAGGTGAGTTGGTGTTCTTTTGGAACAATATTGATGAAGTCACCTGCTTTTTTCACCAACCAGATTTTTCATTTTAATTTCTATTTTCATTTTAACTATTCCTAACAAAATTACAGGTAAGAGTTGCAAATGGCCCCACAACTCAGAATTTACAAAACAAATTAAGCTTTATTTGGCTCATGTCAAATGGGAATTTAAAGTGCTGGAAATTTTCTGAATGTAAAATCGCCAAAGCACTGCTCATTATGTCTTCGTGAATAACTTTGATATCAAGGATCAAACTGTTACAAAATTTTGCACAATCCTTTTAAATCAGACTGTTTGAATGACAACCTTTGATTGGCCAGATTCCTTGTTATTACTACTGATCTTTTTTCTTTTGTTTTGTATTGTGTAATTTATGCTGCCTTTTGTTCATGCTGGTTTTTTAAGTGGTGTTGGGCAATGTTCGAGACTCTGCAGCAGTTTTTTTTTTGCCACTGTTTTGTTTCCCAAGTCCAGTTTGTTCTCTTGCTGTGATCAAGTAAACCCCACTACTGTGTTTGCTTGTGATTGTTTCATCAATAATTTAATTGTTTGTTGGCCAAATGGAATGATCTTAGAGCTAGGATTAGCAATTTTGAATAGCTAGCAAGATTTGAAATAGGTAGCTCTTCTAAGCTCCACCCCTCCCGTCAATGCTCCATTCAAAGCCACGCCTCCACCACAAACTTGAAGGCGTATCTGACCAGAACTCAGCGAAGTAGAGAAGAACTGACATGGCAATGTGACATAATTCATGGAAATATCAAATCTCCCTGAAGCAAAACCAATAATTACTTGTCCAACAGAAAACAGAAACCTCCACATGGACCCTTCTGATGCTTAAAATGTTTCCTCAGCTCAAAGGTTTGAATATTTCCAGCATCAAAGAAACGTGATGAGTGTGCAAGGGAGGGACAGAGAGGGGCGTGGGCAGGACGAGACATGAAACACATCTGACCAATTCTGTCTGACACGAGGGCATGGGACCAATCCCTCTGACCAATTGGTCAGAGTTTTTACAGTATTGCAGCTCTCACAGAGGTCGGATTTATTTCATTCCTTTTTCAGAATACATAATGTATTGACTACTCTTTAATATGGAATGACCATTTCACCCAGTCTAACAAAATCTTCCTGAACAGGATTACCAACTATAGCTTTAAGTGTTTAATATGGCCCCTAGGCCTCCAGTTGAAAACTAGTTTGTCATCATAGTTAAACCTATAGTTGATGAGTATATGAAACACATGTAACTGTTGTTCATAAAATAAAAGATAAACAAATAAAAGACTGAACCACATGCCTCTACTCCAATACAAAAATATAACAAAAATAAATAAAGATTAACTGACTTATGACTTTTTGTGTTTGATTTTAGAGGGAAGTGAGTCATTTACAAGGGAGTCAATGGTTTCAGGTCACACCAGCGTCAGGAGCTCTATGCCCATTGCTCGATTCTCAGAGGAAGAAAAGAAAGTATCTGTCATCAAAGCCCCACATTATGAAGGCATCGGCCCCGTGGATGAATCAGGCATCCCTATTGCTATTCGCACGGTGAGGTTAAATGTACAACAAACTCAACACATCTTTTCAACAGAGCGCCGTGCTTAGCATTACACTAGTGTCGTTTGATCCATTTTAGACCATCCTAATATGTGATCATGTTTACGAGAGAGGGATTACTTTCAGCTGTCAGCAGCTTTTGACCCGATATTAAAAGCTCTTTCTCTCTCTGTCGCTATTTAAGTATCTCATTTTTCCCACCACTCTGTGTTGAGGATAAGGGCGAGCTTGCTTGTTTGCTTGTTAAATAGTGTGTGACTGTTTCTTGTCTCCACTTTTAATGTAATATCTCTTCACTAAGCAGTCTGCTTCTTGACCAGAAGCTTTTAAAGATAAGACGTGCTGAATTACAAAAGGTAAAAAAAAAGTTGAAACCAGCAGAAAAGAGAGAGAAAGATGAGCAATGAGAGCAAAGACAAGCATTGACATAAAAAAGGTAAAAGAAAAACAGATGTTTGTTGTTGTGCGCAGACAGACATTTTTGTTGCAACTCAGTTTGGTAACCGTGGAGAATGAAGTGGTAATTGGCCTGTTTCTGGTCTGTGCTAGTTCTACACACACATTCACACAGTCTGCCTTGCTGCTTGTTCTGACTATAGTCCAGTGTTCAGTGCTACTGAATAGAGAGGATTAAGTCTCTGCCATTTGATAGTTCTTTTTTTAAGTGGCTGTTAAATCTTTACTGTTTGCACAAAGACATGTATTTTTCCTGGAGTTTTCTGGCACAAGAATGTGACTCCATGACTTGGATTTGTAGCAACATTACTATCTGGTTTATAGTGCAAAACTAAAGCTATTGATCTGTGAAAGCATTCAAATACACACAAGCACTCATGTTAAAACTGTTTGATGTTGTAAATGATAAACTGATTATAGCTATGGTTTCCAATGTTCTCTTTTACTTTTTTACATCTACTTATTTACAAAAACTTGAGCTATGTTTCAGGTAAGAAATCATTTTGTAGCAGAATTTGTTTCTTTGACCTGATAGTTCAAAAGTAAGTTAAGGGAACAGAATCCTGTTAATTTACATCTTTACTTTTTGTTTCTTCCACTTCCACAAGTGTTTGACTCTGTCAGTGATGGTCATAAAAGCTTGAAAAATCAAGTCTTGAAGACACGTTCCTAGGCAGAAATGATTTATGTTCATGGGAATAAATATTAGGATATTATTTTTACATGCAGATATATATTTTAAATGTTTATTTAATGCATAAGGAAAGACTAAAAGTTCAAATCACAACATTTAAACACTGTAATGTAAGAACTTTGAGGTAAAGTACTTACATTATTCAGTTTATTTTCCATAACAAGTACAGCACGTCTCCCAAATAGGATAAAGAAACAATTTATAAATCTTGTCTTTGTGTCTAAACATGAATAGAGTAAAGTATAAATTACTAAAAGGTTGACTGTTTAACCTCAGATCACTATAGTTCTGTAAAATGGTGGAAGATTTCACACTTTACAACATAAACATTGAAGTTTATTACATTTTACAATACATAAATCTTCATGATTATGTATTTTTTTCCCCAGACAGTGGACAGACCCAAAGACTGGTACAAAACGATGTTCAAGCAGATTCACAAAGTCCACAAAGCAGGTACAGCAGCACCTAGACCTATCTGCAAAACTGAAAAGTCCCTTAATGTTCTGTGATTGGATGATTGGACTGAGTGGAACTGGTCGTGTGTGCCTACAGTTTTTAAATATATGTGTTTCTCAGAGAACTATGCATGTCAGTTCCCGTTAAACTGAAAGACTCATAACCTTAGAGCCAGAACTCATTAGATGTGAGTGAGAGAGTCTGGAGTGGAGATGAAATAGAGGGAAACCTCTAATGGACACAGAGCTGTCCCGGGAAATCAGCTCTAACAAAATGCACAGTCAGCACAAGGCCTGATTGTTCTAAACCGCTCAGGCTTCCTTTATCACAGTAAATACTAGACACACACATATCGACACTCATTTTCTATAATTATGCTTTTATTATAATCGTTAAAACTTATTTTTGTAGTCTAAAAGTTATTCTTTGAGAACTACTTCAGTTTTGTTTTCCCTTGTGAAAAGTATTACAAATTACTTTGTAATGGTACTTATTCCCAGCTGATCAGCTGTCCCCCGGGTATTTGTAGTTTTTGTGCTTCCTGTGCATGAATCCGAGTTAGTCTTTTTACCCTTCTTCTGCAGATGATGACTATTCTGACACATACAGTGCAACATATGCTTTCATAAACAGCGGTGAGAATTTCTCCTGAAGTCACAGTAATTAATACAATTCATTTCTTTCTAACCTCATATATCCTCCTCTCTGGCACACTGCCTTCATCACTTCTTCCTCCACTGTCTCCATTCTGTCCTTAACAGACGACCACAGCCTGTCATCCAGCATCACCATGGCCCACCCACCTCCCCGCACACACACGTACAGGCCTCTGTCCAAAAGCCCCTCAGACAATGGTGGACAGCTGGGAACTCGGGAGCCTTTGCCATCTCCTGTGCCCCCACCACCTCCGCCCATGCCATCCCTTCTTCAACTCCGAGCCAGGGAAGGCGACCGTGAGAAAGATTCACCAGACATGTAAGAGAAATTTCCTTAATCCTAACACTACAGTATGATTGACACACTGGGTTTTGAATCACTGCAATGGTTTTGAAATAGTTTAGCTCATCACAGCAGATGTAGACCACTGGAATAAGACGGCCTTTTCACTAACTACCACAATTTCTAAGCTGCATTCTAGAGCTCATGCCATAGAAACCATACATGTTTGCCTCTTCTCTTTGATCCAACATGTTATACATCAACCTCATACAGAAAACCATCAGCACAAACATAAGATAACACTTATCAATACAACTGTGACTGGTTAAAAACATTACAAACCTATCAGTAGTGTGCATAATGTGTAAAGGTACAAGCCAACATGTCTGAATATGCTGCTGTACAGTCTGACACTGTTGCCACTTCTCTGATACCATAATGATAATGATCCCACGTTTTTTTAACTCAGGCAAAACACTACACAGCCTCTATTTGGTTATTAAATGCAAGTGACAGCAGCACATCAAGTCTGCGTTATCCTACTTCTTTTCAAACATTTTGATTATTACATTGTGCTATGCATCTTTTGTTCGAATTATTATGTTGTGTTAGAAATAAATTTTAAATTAATAAAAATAAAAAGTCCATAATAAGTTTACCTTGCTAGTGTTGAGTAATTGTCTGATGCTTCTGTTTAAAAAAATGCAATCAGGAATGAATGGGGTCCTCCAGACAGGAAAGTGGATACACGAAAGTATCGTGCAGAGCCCAAGAGTATTTTTGAGTACGAGCCTGGCAAGTCCTCTATTTTGGAACATGAAAGACCAGTGAGTAATTTTTAACTTCTGACATCTTTTTCTTAAATGTCTATTAAAAATAGCCTGTTTTTTGTTTTACACAGACATTTTTATATTACGCTGTTGTTTAATTGTTGTTTAATATTACTGTCAAATATTTTAACTAAAAATTTATTCTGGTGTTAAATTAGACATTCCTCTCTGATTAGAAACAATTGTATCAGTACCAGAATATACAAAATGCTGCTGAAATTAAGGTACATACTTAAGGTGCACCTGATTCATCCATTCATCCAATTTTTTCCCGCTTGTTCCAGAGTCAGGTCATGGGGGCAAAAGGTTGGCCTAGACCTCTCTTTTCCTTACCATCTCTTCCTGCTCTTCTGGGAAGATTCCAAAAGGTTCCCAGGCCAAACAAGAGACATAGTTTCTCCAGCGTGTCCTGGGTTTTCCTCAGGATCTCGTCCTAGTTAAATATTCCTGGAGCACCTCCACAGGGAGGCCTCCAGGAGGCATCCTTACCAGATGCCCGAACCACCTCAACTGTCTTCTCTTGATGTGGAGGAGCAGCGGCTCTACTCTGAGTCTTTCCCGGATAACTGAACTTCTCACCCTATCTCTAACAGAGAGTTCAGCTACCCTGCAGAGAAAACTCATTGTATTTGCAATCTCTCTTTTGGTCACTACCCAAGGTTTGTGGCCATAGGCGAGGATAGGAACGTAGATGGAGAACTTTGCCTTACAGCTCTGTTCCCTTTTCACTACAACAGCCCAGAAGAGTCCATAAGACTGCAGAGGCTGCACCAATCCGTCTGTCAATCTTGCGCTCCATGCTCCATTCTTCCCTCACTCATGAACAAAACCCCAAGATGCTTAAGCTCCTCCTCTTGAGACAGAACCTCACCCCCAACCTGGAGAGAGCAATCCACTCAGTACCAGGAAGGCTGAGGAGATTGATGCCCCTATAGTTGAAACACACCCTCCAGTCCCCCTTTTTTAAAGACGGGATTCACCACCTCAGTCTTCCAGTCCAGTGGTACTGTTCCCGATTTCCACACTGTGTTGCAAAGGAATATTAAACAAGACAGCCCTACAAAACCCAGAGCCCTAAGGAAATCAGGGCAGATCTTCCCCCAGAGGTTGCCACCATCGAGCTTTCTAACTACCTCAGTCCCAGTTATGGACAGACTAACCCCGAAATTTCAAGACTCAGCTTCTTCAATGCCAGTGGGATCCCAATATCACTGATTGAGGTCAACAGCAGACCACCTTCACTGAACATAGTGAAGTGCTGTTTTCCCCACACCAGCCACCCAATATCTCATTGGAGCCAATTAAGTGTCTTTATCCAAGGCATCACCAAACTCCTTCCACATCCAGGTAGATCAAGTGGGCTGCAGCCCAGTTGGCCCGCCGATAGTCTTCAGCTGCCTCTGGAGTTCTATCCACCAACAATGGGACTCCTCCCTCAGCTTGACAGCCTCCCTAACCTGGGGTGTCCAAGTTGAAGGATAACCCTAACCAAAGATAGGGACCATGGTGTTCTGACCCTGGTTTACCAAAGTTGGCTCTTGAGACATGGAACATTACCTCTCTGGTGGAGAAGGAGCCTGAGCTTGTGCATGAGGTTGAGAGGTATCGACTAGGTATAGTTGGATGTGGGTTGCTGGAAGGGGCTCCAGCTGGGTTTGCTGGGGGACTTCAGTGCTCATGGGGGTAACAACAGTGTGACCTGTAGAAAGTTGGTGTGGCCTGATTAGGAGGAACGGCCTCTCCGATCTGAACTAGAGTGGTGTTTTGTAGTTTGACTAGTCACAGTTTGTCCACCACAATCACCATGTTCAAGCATAATGGCGCCCATAAGTGCACATGGCACTAGGACACTTAGGTCATGAAAGATCATCAACTCACACCTCTGAGAGAATTTTAACTGCATCCCAGTTGAGGTGAGGAGGAACATTGAGTCAGAGTGGGCTATATTCTATGATCAATTCTATCTATCAATTGTTGAGGCGGTTACCTTGAATTGTGGTTGCAAGGTTGTTGGTTTTTTTAACAGTGGCTACTGCCCATGACTTCATGCACCACAGATGTATGGCCCCTCCAGCAGGTGGTGGGCCCACAAGAAGGCAAACCAATGTAGCTCATTCAAACTGGAAAGATATCTGGCCACCAGGCGCTCGCCGACAAGCCTCTCCCTTAGGCCTGGCTCCAGGGTAGGGTCCCAGTAATCCATGTCTGAGCAAGGAACACTGATTCATCACATAGATATCTTACTTTTTACTTAAAGGCCGTGTAAAGCAAATTCTTCAATTTTCTTCTAAACACATTATAAATATCATAAATATATTCTTGTCAACGTGTAAAAAATGACCCAACCATTTATGATTGCCTTGTGGGGCTAGAACCCTGAATGAAATTCAGGTTTAAAGACGTCTTTGTCTCAGGATTTTATGGGATGTGTCTAAATTGCTACCCCGTCTTGTCACTTGGCCATCTTCAGTATAATCCTGCCCTCTGCTGCTCCAGCAGTATATAAACCAACAGCACAGCTACTTCAGGTAGCGCTAACAATAGCCTGCTGCTAGCTAGCTAACCAATTATGCCTCATAGAGAGATCACCGCCTGAATAAACTCTTATCGATTTTGTAAAGAGGAGCCACTATGGAGACATGTCCACTGCCCGTGGAACAGGCAGTAGATCAGCTGACAACAGAAAAAAATATGTTTTTGGTTTGACCCCTGGGAAACGTCCTGGTGCTGTGTTGAAATCTGATCGGTACAAGATTTAATCTTGCCATATTTCCGAGCGTATGTCAACGCAGGTTTTTGGTTTTAGCGCCTCCAGTGGACATGCCTCCAACGGACACGCCCCCAGCGTCTCAGCACAGCTAAAGCTGACATTTTTTTCATTATTTTTGAAACCTAATTTTATACACTTGGCTGTGTTTCTAATCAAACAAATTTGGATGGGTGATTAAAAACACATTTTTCTGTGGTGTGACAAATTCGTAACACACATTGTGGTATACTTTACTCTCACTTTAAAGCTAGGATTGGCAATTTTAAAGAGCTAGCAAGATTTGAATAAGGCAGCTCCTCTAAGCTCTACCCCTCCCATCAACGCTCTATTCAAAACTACGCCCCTACCACAAATCTGAACGCGCATCTGACCAGAACTCAGCAGAGCAGAGGAAAGTCGACGTGACAAAGTGACATATTTCATAAAAATATAAAATCCCCCTGAAGCAAATAAAAAAAACTACCTGTCCAACAGATAAACAACAACCTCTGCATCACTTTTCAGGCCCTTCTGATGCTTAAATTGCCTCCACTACGCAAAGGTTTGAATATTTCCGGCATCAGTGAAACGTGATGAAGGTGCATGGGGATGAGGGACAGAGGTGGGCATGAGCAGGGCGAGACATGATGGCTTTTGACCAATCCTATCTGACATGAAGGCATCTGACCAATCCCTGCCGTTCAGACTAAATAGCAGGGATTGGTCAGTGTTTTTACAGTATTGCAGCTTTCACAGAGGTCAGATTTCTTTGGCGCTTTTTCTGAATACATAATGTATTGACTACTCTCAAAATGGAAAGACCATTTCACCCAGTATAACCAAAAGTCTTTCTGAACAAGATTACCAACGATAGCTTTAATTGTATGGTAGATCTGTTTATGTTACATTGTGTAGTTATAATATGGGCTTTCAATGCATTTCTGTCTGTTAATGTCAAGCCAGGCTTTAAAAAGCCAATGTGGGTGTTAAAAGAAAAAGTGTTTCCATTACTGTTTGCCCTAGGAACTCCTGTGTGTTTTGAATGACAAAGCAGACAGCAAAGATTATTACTGTCTAAAAGAGCAGGTTGAGGGAGAAGAATAATAAAAGGTGTCTGAGAAATTACCATTAAAATTAGCACTGTGCTACGGTTGAGGACCCATTTTAAATGATTGAAAAGGAAAAGTTATTTTAATTTTTTTGTAAGGGTTTGACATTTAATTTGACAAGTGCAGAGAGCATTCCAGGGGCAATAATGAATGAGTCAGCTTCTGATAGAAGCAATAAAAACAGAAAGCTGTAGACATTGCCCACACTGATTTTATGAGTTGTCAGTTCAGCACATTTTGTTTCTCCATCATTTTAAAAAAGCAAAATACCACCTTGCTATAGCATCTTTGTGGGCTGTTATGAGTTTCAGAAACCAAAAACAAAAACTTCAGCCTTTTTTCTTTTTAAGAGCTTCATTGGTGGTTGGTGTGTGCCTAAATTATATTTGTGTTACTGACAGTCCCAGGCCCCTCTTTTTTAACTGTGTGACACATCTTTCTGAAATATTGATTCTCTTTTTAGAAATAGAGATCTAACTGTAACTACAACACCAGGTAAACATCTCCTGGCCATGTTTCGTTTGGCTGAAAGACTCACATTTTCATGTGGGAATAAGGTTAGAAAGAGCAGACATAACTGTGTTGCAGCTAAATTTTTTTTTTCTTCCAGTAATATCTAACATTTGACAGTGCAAGGTTCTGTAAAAGAGACCTCTTATTCCTGAACTCTTAATATGCATATCCTAGCTATTTTTGCATCAGAATTGGAGTTCAAATAAGCCAGTCGATATATTTATCCTGGTTCATCTCATGCCCGTCTTCCTTTGCTCATTCCTAACCATGATGTCCATGTCTCTGTTTGTGTACAACACTCTCCCCCAACACTCCACACTTCATTTATTCTTTCTTTCTGTTGGCTTTTATCTCTGTCATGCTTTCCCAGACCTATGATGACATAGATTTAGAGAACGAGCCTTGGTATAAGTTCTTTTCCGAGCTGGAGTTTGGGCGCCCGGTAAGTCAGGGCTCAGCGACTTCCCCAACCACATCTCGGCTTTAGACTTACACTCACTGTCTCCACCCACACTCTTGATGTTTTGTTTTTTTACACATAAATATATATATATGTATGTATGTATCCGCTATTAGACTGGTTGGGCTAGTTGTTTGGGCATGTGGTATTTGTTTGGTGCAGTGATCCTCCCCTCTACACACACACACACACATGTGACAGGCAGTGATATGTCTTTTTTTCACAATTAATTTTTTTTTATTTTCTATTACTTTATTTGTCTGGCTACTAGCAGGCAGTAAAAAGTCCAAACAAAAGCCTGAACAATGTTCTCTATATTTTAATTTTTGCATTTAATGAAGAAACTGTTTAAAAAAACAATGTTTCTGCGTTGTTAAGATAACATCACTTCAAATCTGTCACAGCTGCACAGGCAAGTCATTCCACTAAGTTGATTAATGATTGGTTGAGATCAGAATGCAGATAAATTCCCTATTGATACAATATTCTTGCTCAAAACTGTCCATCGTCATCACACCATTTTGTTTGTGCAGTTTCCTCAACACCTCTGATATATGGAAATATGTTATGATTGCCCTGCCTTTTTATTTGACCTGTTTATTTATTGTTTCTGAATTCTTTATTATGCCTGCTAGTGTTTTAGCTTTTTTTGAGTAGTAGCAACACTCTGCTTGCGTACAGGCTATGCACTATAGAGCCCTCTGGTGGTTGTATGTGGTGCAGAAGGTTGTGTTTAGCTAAAAGAGATCAAATTACCTCAAAAGTACTGACTTATAAAAACTCAGGAGGACATACCTCTGTCTTTGACATATCTCCAGTGCATGACATCAAGTGATGCTGGGCTTATTTAAAAAATGTCAGGTAAAAATTTCTCACAGGGCATGGCATTTTTGTATTCTCAAAGCCGTGTTCGGCTGTGTATCAAGATTTCTACCTGCAGTATTTTACATAATTTAATAAGCCCAGAGTTTAGATGGTTTTCTATGTGTTTTGAATGATTCTGCCCTTGGACAGAATCTTTGTTTGTCTTCAAAGTTTTATTGGCATCACAATAACAATATTTTTAACCACTTGTTAATGAACACCGGTAAAGCATTTGATTTAACATCTCACTGCACTCTCAAATAAACACTGCAGGTTGTACTTCACTTGGCTGTCGGCCTATATTTGCTTCTTACATTCTGCATGTGTGTGATACTTGTATGTATTTATTTATGTATATATGTGTGAGTGTGTGTGTTTTGGGTAGAAGGGTTAGTGTATTGGGCCTAATTTATTTAAGGTTTTGCAGCTTCTAGTTGTTTTTCCCCTCTCTGATGTTCAAAGTAAAAGAAAGCATGAACAGTGTGTGTGTAGCTCTTGGCTTGTAAATGTGTGCTGGTGTGTATCTAGTGAGTTCATATATGCCCAGTGTGTGTGACAGAACAGTTTTGATCTACTCCATCTTTTGTTGCTCAGATTCTCTAACAGGTGTCACTCTCTCCACATGCTTTCTGAATTTTTTTTCCTCCCATGATGTCACCACTGCTTCACCTCATCTTCACCTTCCTCCTCTTCCTCCTTCTACTCTCCTCCCTCTCCTGCTCACTGCTGCTGCTTGGGGCTGAAGCCTCCTAAAAAACGCCTGGATTATAATCCAGACATCTCCACTCATCAGCTCATTGAGGTAATCCCAAATTCATGATCTGTCCTTAAATGTTTCTGATTACACATGTTCTAATCTATAACAAATCAACTCCAACTGTATTTGGATGTTAACTGCTTAAAATGACTGTAACCTTACCAACTACACAGTGCAAGGTCAAAGTAACTCACCAGCTTTTCCTGAAAGTTAGGTGAGATTTCTTTTGGAAATGCTGTTTGTTCTGTTTTGTTTTGTTTTAAGATGAAGAAATATCATCTGGTTGTGTCGTGTAAATTAGATCAAAAATGTTTTACTGTGATTCCAATTTTTTATTTTTATTTTTTTACAGAATACAGGCACACTTAGAGCCTTTTGTAGCTTTAAATGTTTGTTTTTTTCATGTTTTTGGATATGTCCCACACTATGTGTGATTGCATTTTGTAGTTTTGCTTTCCTATTTTAGCTTATTCTATTGATGCATCATTTTTTCTGTACTCAGTGTTTTTTTACTGGTTGCTGGAGATCTGGTGCCCATCTCCAGTGGTTATTTTGTAAGAGGTACATCTTGGACAGGTCACGAATCTTTCACAGGGCCACACAGAGGAAAAACAAGACAGACACTCATTTGCAGTTTCACTGACACCGAGGGGCAATTTATAGTTACTGAATAACTGATAATGCATGTTTTTGGTCTGTGGGAAGAAACCTAATTACCGGTACCTGAAGAAAGCCCACTGCATGGGAAAAACATGCAAACTCCACACAGAAAAGCCGGGAGGCAAACCAGTGACGTTGTGCTGTGAGGTGACAGTGCTAACCACTACTCTGCCCTGTTTAAGATTATTAAGAATTCACACCCATTCCATTTGATCCATCCCAGGTTTTGCAGCACAGCATTTGCCCCCTTGAGATGAACTCATACATTCATTCCTACTTCACCTTTGCCATCATCCTTCAGTACAACTCATTGAAATGCAGAGAACATACAGTAAATTAATCCTCATACTCAGGTCTTGTCTTGGTCAGGTGTGCCGAGTGGAACCAGCATCCCTCAAACATTTTGCTGGGGGAGTGTTTTAGCTGTGGCACAGCAAAAACCGCATGCAAGCTGGTGCTTTGTAAGCTGCTCTGCTTCAAGTCTTTGTTCATGTGGAGCTCAGTTTTCTCTTTTGTTTCCTGTCCCATTTCAGACATCCCTCCACATCGCTCCTGCTGACAAGACTTTGGAGAGACCTGCAAGGTAACTGCTGTTTCTTTTTTATTTTCCTCTGCATCACCCCTCCTCCCCCTTCCCCCTCCCCCCATCCTCTCTACAGCATCTCTCCTTGTTGTTATTCAGCACTGTGTCAAAACTCTGCTCCTGTACACCTTGTGTTTGGAGCTAATACCCGGCGTATGCTGTTCATGACAATTTGCTGGGGTTGGCGTTACTCTTTATTTGTTTCAGTAATTGATGTCAGGACGCTTTTCTCTCTTAACAGAGGCTGAATAAATGAACGCAGCAAGCCTATTGATTCTGCCTTTTGCCTCCTGTCCCTTCTTCAACCCCCTCTCCTCCCTCCTGTGGTCTCTCTTCCTTTCATCACTGCCCTGCTTATTCAGTCTCATTTTCCTCAGTGCACAGAAAAGGCTGAAAAGGGATGTGGTGAAAAGGCCATGCCATTCATTTCAGTGACATTAACAAATAAAATGTAAAGTTTACTGATATATTTTTTTTATCTTGAAAATATTTTAGATGTATTTCAAAGTTTTTTTTTATCTTCTATGGTTCTTACATCCATTATGTCCATAATCATTTCAGTTCATTGAAATTTGACATTTTGTTATTCACATATGAAACATAATTTAAGATTTTATCCTCTTTCAATGATGTTTAGGAAAGAGTTTATAAGGAAACTTGATTTATTGAATGGTTGATTGAGGGAAGCTTCTGTAATGCAACTGCAAGACCTATAGAGTGTTTAAAATAGCCTTTTAATAGTGTTCTTAGTGTTCTCTTCTTTTTAAACTCTTCTTTAGTGTTAAAGCCTTTATGTTTAACTATGTATCATAATCAGAAAATATGTAACTGAGATTGATGTTTATTTTGTAGTGCTGCCAGCGACTACAGAAAAAGAAGGAAGTCTGAACCTTCGAGTTCCCAAGTCAATTCTCAGTCTCAGAGCAGAGCAGCAACTTCTCCTAAACCAGTGGATGCTTACAGAGCCAGCAGCAGCCTAAAGAAACCTGTCATTCGTTCCTCACCATCCTCCCCCTCCAGAGCCAAAGGTATTCCCACTTATAGAAACATGTCTTTATTACTGGATATCTTTTTTCCCTCTGAGTCTCTTTGTATTTTTCCTCTCCTGTCCACCCAGAGATACACATGCACGGTACTTATCACCAGAAATTCACAGATTTCATTGTTTTCATAATATAATTTATGTCTGAAGTCTAAATAAATGAAAAAAATAAAAGAAATTTATTTTCCCATCATTTTTTCTCCCCCTTTTTATTTTTCCTTTCCCCAGCTCTTCCACTCTATTGCTGGGTAATAGTGTTTAACCTGCTTTCCTCCTTCTTCTCTCTTACCACGCTGCTTTTATGGGACATCTGAAAGGTGGGGACGCATGCAACATTTATTCAAACAATATGTCCACTCTAAGTCCTTACGAGAGTACTTCACTTCCTCCCATCCCTTCTGGCTTCGATCGTGTTCACGAAGATGCCAACGAGGAAGGCAGCTCTTCCTCAAAGCAGTCTGTTTGTTGTACAAACAGTTGGCAGACAAAAAGCCAGGATGCTGAGACATGGAGCAGTGCAGAGGAGGCCCAACCCTCCTCTGAGAAGCTCAAATCACGTAGTTGTGATGACTTACTCAATGATGGTAACTCTGGCTCAGGGGGTCAACATGCCACTCGCTCAGAAAGTGCTGGGTCGCTGGTGTGCGATGGGAATCCTGCAACGGTTTCAGCCTCCACTCAATCGCTGCCTCGTGTCCATCGACGACGTGCGCACGATTCCCCAGGCTTTCTCCAGCTCTATAGGAAGATGCACCAGATTGATCGAGCTCATCTCATCTCATCTGAAGTTATCCGTTCTGTCCGTGCTCGTATCCTGGAACTGGAGCGTCAGCCTCATCTACACCACCATCGCCTCTCTCCATGGACGCCCTCTTGGGGTGTGGAAGTGCCAAGGGATATGGTGCCAAATCGTGTTTCTGAATATGAACGTCTTATTCAGAAGTCTAAATCCATGCCTAACTTGGGTGATGGTGAGGTGCCTTCAGGCACCACTACACCAGGTGGCTCGTCATCTCATGCTAGCAGTGGTGGCGGTGGGACACCCAGTTTTACAAAACGCCGTTTTTCTGTAGAGTCGTTGTTGGAGGAAGACAACAATGGAAACAGTAGGACTGTCACTCAAAGCATGGATCACATAGCTCGTAGCCCACCTGAAGGCCAGCCTCGTGTTGGGCCAGAGTTCAGCAAGTCAATTCCCACTCCTTCTGTTCCTCAAGGCCCGCAAGCCAATCCAGACTATTCTGATAGTGAACAAGATGCCATTGCTTCTGACCTCAGTGATTTCATTCAGGTGGAGGGTTCTTCATTTTGCAGTGAAAGTGAATTTGACCATTGCTCACTAACTTCATCCGAGAGCCTTTATGGTTCTTCTACCCTCCATCATCACCACCTCCGTCATCACCACCACCACCACCATCCTGGTCACCAAAATCTAGGACAGAACCAAGGATACCAGCACCGCCACCTCATTAGTACCTGCAAAGGCCGCTGCCCAGCCTCGTACACCCGCTTCACAACCATGCTTCACCATGAGAGAGAACGAGCACGACAAGAGCACCAGAGATCTTTACAGCAGAGTCACAGTAGCCATTCCCAAAACCAGACCTCACCAACCCAACAAGCGATGTCCAAGCTGGCCTTCTTGGTCAGCCCAGTGCCTTTCCGCAGGAAAAAGGGCTCACCACCTACCTCTAGAAGAAGCAGTGCTTGCGGAGGTCGAGGTAGCAGACGCAAGTCTAAACAGGCCATTTATGAAGCCCTTGATACAGCTTTGAGAGACATTTATGAGCACATTCAAGCGGAGAGAGGCCATAGAAGTTCTAGGCCACCTGATGATAGCATTTTGAGGAGAATATTGGCTGAGCTGCTGCCAAGTGTGCCTGAAAGGAGCTCCTCTTTGCGAGTGACAAGAGGTTGCTGGCACAGAGTTCATTCTTCTACATCTGTATACCCTGATGGAAGCCCTACTGGGTTTGCGTCGCATAGAGGAGAACCATCGACACCAAGCTTCCAGTCACCACGGTTACAGTCACCAATCAGTGCCTGTTACGGACGATATTTGGAGGCCTCAAACAATAATGAATATGGAGAAGAGCAGGGCAATGGAAATGGTCTCTGTTATTCAGGTGGAGATAACACATACCTCATCTCATATCATAACACATACACTTTATATTGTTGTCAGATGCGTAGTCAAAAAAGTTTCAAACACACACGCCCATGCATTCATAAAACACAGAATTACAGTTACAATTAGAGCTCAACTGAGAACACATGCTAAAACAAAAATCTGCTGTAAAGAATCCAAAAAGTTTCAACATTTATACACTACATGTATTGTAGAGCTGACCGTATTTAAGATTTAGTAATCGCTATTGGGTAGACTAAGAGATAATCCCAATTTTAAATGTAATTATGAATTTTTCCTATTATGTTCTTCAAATTGTATTTATAGTTTGATGTTATAAATATCTAAGAAAAGTACTGGTTGATACCAGTTAGACAGAAAACCAACCATGTATATTTAATAAAATTGTTCAAATTGGAAGCCTGAATTTTGCGCAGAAACCCAGTCCAGTTCTCAGTTGAATGTTTATTTTTCAGATCTAAGGACACCATTTCACTCAGAGCCTGGCTGTGGCTCCATAGACCTAAAATACAATAGCCTTAAATCTGTGTTCTTACAATGGATCAATTAAATCTGGTCATAGCCCCTGGGGGTGGACCTGCTCATGTCAGTATTGGAATGATGTCATTGTAAACAAGGAAGTGAGTTCTCCTAATAGTTCAGTGCAAACTACCAGAATTGACAAAAACTCCTGAAAAGGTGTCGAAACGTTTTCAAACAGAACTGATCCAAAAGTCTGGTTGCTTCCGATTTAAGCCTGTTTGCTGTTGCAGTGACCAGGATAATTGAGATTTTAACTTGATGTTCAAAGTAAATGATTATAACTGATCACAAAGTATAAAATAAGTGTGTGCCTGAAATTTGTTTAATCATTCAAATAATATCTAAAAGATTTCTTCTCCTGAGTTGTTATACCATAAATTATGTCAAAACAAAACTATATTTTAATTCATGATGTAAAAACTAGTCTACATTTTTAAGTATCTATCACCATTGCATCACAATAGGACATTTCTAACCAATCCCAACAGTCAATCAATCAAATAATATCTAACATATATTTCCATATACTGAGTGTCTTTTAGTTTTGCCTGCACTTGTAGTCCCAGTCATCTCATTTTTTTACTGCCATTATCATTACTTGGCTTTTCTTTTTATTTGTAAATTAATGAAGAATGATAGTGTAGTGTATTCTGTCAAGTAAAATTAGACCATAAAGCTTTTTTCCTCCTGTGAAACTGAAGACTATGTAAATGTTTCACATGAAATTTCTAATATTGCAGTCAAATGATGTCATATGAAGTACTAGTACGTTCTTCATTTAAAATATTGCATAAAATACTAGATCTGACTGAAAGTCTACCAATGCTCACAAATATGACACTTGTCCATTTTTGCTGTTGTGGTGAAAAAGCAACAGTTTTGTAAACTAAAAAGCAATATACACAAGTGCCTATGATAAATATTTGTTTGTTTCCAACTGTCTAGAAGAATGAACTTTTAAGATTGAGTATATGACTATGATTACGATTCTTACTCCTAAAAAATAGACTTTTCTACAACAGAATTAATATCCAACTCAAATTCAGATTCTGCAAAGCTGTTGTCTTCATTAATTATTTACTTATTTGTTTTTGATTTAGTAGAATTAAAAAGGCTCAACCTCCCACACCCAAAACCAGGTGTGCATCCAGATGTGTTAAACTTGGCGTTAGGATTTAACACATTTTAAAACAAGTAGATGGTAATGACATGTTTTAGTGGAAAGAAATGCTGTAAGAAAATATTATTTAGACTCTCAAGAGTTACTTATTTTTTAAAAACTTTTAAAAAATGTATTTTTAATATGATTAATGAATGAAAATCAAAATTTAGTTTTGTCCATTTGAGGCTGATTGGAATAAATATTTGTAAATAACTATTTTTATTTGATTTGTGGTTGCCTTGGAATTATAGTTCAACTTATAAAGTCATGTATAAATCATTTTTAATCCATTTTTGTGGTTTTCTTTCTTTTGCATTGCTGTTTTTTTTTAACTTGTTTTCCTTGTTTCATTTCCCTTGTGTTCTAGTTATTTTGTAGTTTTGCTTGTCTGTTGGTGCCACATTTGGAAAAGGTTTTGTGACTTTGTTTGTTGTTTTTTTTCCCTATGAAAAAGGAATAAAATACACCTATTTCCACCCAAGTGTTCATTCCCTCATTTTTCCATTTACCGGTGTATGGCATTATCTCTGTATAAGTGATTTTCCAGATCCCATTTTTGATTTACAGGTGACTTATATGTGGTTACTGTGGTAAAACATCTCTCTCTAAATATATATATATTTATAAATTTCTTTTTTAACCACAGACCAGGATGTGTCGAGGAGTTATTCTACCATGGATGGTCGCCACACCCCACAGAGCAGAAGACCAACTCCTGACAGAGAGGTAAACTAATTTACTAGTGTTTCCAATACAAACCAAACGTGGCACAAAAAAAGATCAGATTGAAAGATGTTCACAAAGCAAATATCTCCTAAAAACACAGCATAGTGTAATTTTATTATAAGTATCAAATCAAATATGTATATTATATTTATAGACAATTGTGTTAAACATGGCAGTTTCTGTTGGCTTTCTTTCACTTCTTATTCAGGTCTCCAATAAACTGATGGCACAACTTATTCTGTTCTCTCTCCTTCATCAGAAACAGCCTGCAAGAGCCATTTATGATTTTAAGGCACAAACAACTAAGTAAGTAGGATGAATTTAGCATGCACAAACAGGGTCGCAGTGCTGTTGTTAAACTACACATTAACATAAATCATCACTTTACAGCATAAACAAGACTTATAACACTTTAATTTTGAAAACTAATGTACGTATGTCATGTCATCATAACTTACCACTACTATAGATGGCTTAAGATGATTGCTTTTTAACCTTCTAGTGTTTGCATGTACAAAACTGATATGTGCTGAGCTCACTTTTGTTTTTACTTTTTGTGTTTGCATGGCTAACCTATTATTGATTCTTCTGTATGAGAACGACTGCATGAGTGGTTTTTGTTTATATTTGGTTTTGTGACTTCATGCTGGTTCAGAATTGCATGCATGTCACTGACCCTGAACTCTGTTGCAGGGAGTTGACATTTAAAAAGGGTGATGACGTGAACATCATCCGACAAATAGATAACAACTGGTATGAAGGAGAGCACAGAGGACGGGTGGGGATATTCCCTATAGCGTACGTAGAGGTAAATGTGCTTCTCTCAAGAATCTGTAGAATTCGTTAAATGCACTAGAAGTATGTTCATCTTTTTCTTGTTGCACTGTTCAACTCAGACGTGCATTTTCTTTTTCATAACACACTCTCGTACTTTTTTTGCTGCACATGTAGAAGATATCATCCGCTGAAAAGCAGCAGCCGATTCGTCCTCCTCCACCAGCACATATCCGAGAGATCGGAGAGGCAGTGGCACGCTTTAACTTCAATGCTGACACTAATGTGGAGCTGTCGCTAAGGAAGGTCACTAGTTCATGTTTAGTTTTATTTCTGTGATTTATTTTATCATCAAAAAATACTACAACAATGATAAAACTACAAATTCTGGAAGATTTTTTTACATTTTAAAGAATCAAATGTTCGCTAAATTCTGTCGGACATGTTTTTTATGATGGTTTGTGCTATCGGGTGTGTGTTGGGTGTTTGTTGGGTTTGTTGTTTACAGGGCGAGAGAGTTATTGTAATAAGGCAGGTGGACCAGAATTGGTATGAAGGGAAGATCCCCAGCACAACTAAACAGGGCATCTTTCCTGTGTCCTACGTTGATGTTGTAAAACACTCACCGTCCAAGAGTTCCACCCACCACATAGATTCACATGGTTACCATAGCAACAGGACCCCGAGCTCTACACCCATCAAGGTAAGGAAGTCAAGGACACTCTCACACTTCAGACTCAAACAAAAGATATACGATAGGGCTTCAAATGTATGATGTAAAATATCTTTAAACACGAACCCATAAAGATTTTAGCTGTTTTTATAAATACAGACTTTGTCGACCTATTATACCCCCTTTGAACCAGTTAATGCACTCACTTACTCTTACTCCTCTGTTCTAGTTGTATTTACCACCTCTGTTGCTTCTCTCTCACTTCACTTTCTTGGAGCCGGTCTATCACCTGCCTCCATGTTACACCACCCGTGACCTTCCTTCCCCTCAACCATCTCTGAGAAGACCTGCCCTTCAGGCTGTCACCAACGAGTGGCTGTCACTCACATTGGACCCATCAGCATCCACTCCCACTCACTTCATCACAACCACCCCTGTACCGCCCACACCTCCCCCTCTCCCCACTGACCTTTCCTCTTGCCTCACGGCTCAAGAGCCAACACAGATCTCACCTAATCCATCACAAAAAGGCTTCGCCCTTTCACATCAGGCGTCTTCCAGAACACCACCATTCACTGAGGGATGTGTCAGTTTACACCACAACCCTGTTGTTCTTCCTTTTTCCCAACCAGCTCCACCACCTCCTCCTCCTCTTCCTCCACCCATCTCTTATTCTTCATTTGCCTCCTCACTGCCTAATGCTCCACTTCAGTATAACAGTGACAGGGTGTTACGTATCACTGAAGCAGCCCAATCTGGATCCATTAGTAAGCCAGAAATTTACTCCTGCACAGAGTTGGCACCAGTGCAGTCATCCACACAATATCCAGAGCAGCAAAGGTCCAAAACTTCTGAAAACAAAAGCAGCGAAATGCCTGACATTGAGTTATACATAAAAGACCCTTATGATGACCTGTTGTCCATGACTTTGGATGACTCCAGCAGAACAAGTGGTGGTGACCATTTCAAAGTATTTTCAGTAGATTCCCCACCTGCCAAGCTCACCGAGTCTCAGAGCAGATGGCTTCAGAAAAAAGATCAACAGTTCCATCAACCTGCAGTGAAACTTGCAGCAGTCACAGAAGTCAGTGACTCACCTGGCAGTGTTCGCTTGAAGGTGCAGTTTCACAAACCTCTAACAATGAAACCACGACCTGTTCTGTGGGGAGAGCAGTCAGTAGCTCTAAATGAACAAGCTGCTGAAGCTGAGAGGCCACCATCAGTAGAAGGAATGGGATACACAGAGTTATTCATTGAGGAAGAGGATGAAGATCTGCAGGACAAAAAGGAGAACGTTAGAGTTGTAAATGAGAGGCTCAGTTCGCAGGTAGAGCATGGTGTTGAGTTTTAAAATTCAGTAAAGTCCCAGAAGGAACAAGGCAAGTAAATCGCACCGATGTGCAGTGGAAATGTATTCTTACAAGATTACCCTAATATTTTTTTACCAATCTGCACAACTGCAGTTTGGAATTGATAGATTAAAATAATTATGACTGACTTTTTTATTGAGTCAAATATCTATTAATAGAGAAGTGTGATTTGTTAATATCATCTAAATTTAAGAAACTATTTCTATGGATATGCAACAGGCTGATAGTCACAAACATTATATAATGTCGGTCTATGTTTTTCCACCTAGATGGTCATCAAGCCTTTTCTTGAGTAGAGCTAAAACATGATTTCTACTCTTGTTGTTATTTAGAACAGTAAAAAAAATAATGCATTAAAAATATATTTCATATTAATATTATAATTTTATGAGTTTTATACTTTGAGCAAAATTGTAGAAATAATTTTAATAAAAGAGACTTATAGGGATATAAATTGTCCTAGTTTTTCTTACATGGCAAATGTTGGAGATTATATTAATTTAGATGTTAAAAATTTTTTTTTTCAGTTTTGTGGGGCTTTTTGCCTCCTTTTCTTCCATGTTCCTTTTGAGGTCTTATTGTCATCATGTCTTGACTTCAGGATTTTAGAATACATATATAATTATTTTTTTAATCTCCATAGGGCGAAGTGTCATCTTCTTCTTCTCAGACACGATTCCCTCACTCTGATCGCCTCTCTTCTTCCACACAACCACCTGTGGTCTCTCTGCTTCCTCCGCCTTCTCCGTCTTTACCATCATCTGCTTTATCCCGGTCACAGCAGCATAACCACAGCACAATCTCTATGTGTCCGCCTGCCTCCCCTCGCCCCCCATCCCTCCCGCGGCTCACAACATCTCCACTTCCTGCAGCATCTCCCGGGTCGTCTGTCTCCTCTCCTCCCCCTCAGTCCTCTTCGGATGTTCTCTCACAGTCCTCTGCCTCACATGCCTCAAACTCAGCTCCCAGTCTGTCTCATCTCACTGCATCCCGCTCCATCACAGAGCCACCAATCCCTCCTCCTGCTTCTTCTCCTCCTAAAACTGCCTCCCCTCCCCTCACTTCTCCACACTCTCCCACTTCTGCCCCCACTCTATCACATCCAGGACATAGGTCCCCTAAGGTGAAGGTAAACCTGGAATGGGGTGATGAAGACTATGATGCAGACACACCTAACAGTATTTATTTTCCATTGTACGGTTGTTACAAACAGAGCTGATTGGTTGATTTGAAGCAGAATATTTTTACCCTGAATCTGTGATTTACTTCACTGATTTGGTAAAAAGGTCAGAATGGTTTTAAAAGTTGCTTCATTTTAATGTTAACAATAGGTGTGATAATGTTTGGAAGTGCTTTTAAGACTTCTTAAAGATGTCTGGATTTTCAGTGACCTCAAAAACTAATCGAACAATAAATACTAACCCGCATCTCATATCACTATTTAAGTATCAACGTGATGATCTATGGAGAGCAAAAAACGTGCTAAATTCCTTGAAAATGAAAGCGTGAGCTGCTGTGAGCTGTTTCTTGGTTGTGTTGTGGTTTGATCAGCAGGATATCTTTATTAGCATGTTGATTGATCCTTTTTGCAGCATGTCATGCACTTGTCGGCTTATGAGTTTAGCTCAGCTTTTAGGTTGCTGACATGGTTAATGTTAATTATTATAGGTGTGTTGCCTCTGGTTTTTGTGGCTGTTAAGCAGGATCCAGTTGTTGGCGGTAAACCTCCTCGTAGCCCCATCTTTTCCCGGCGGGCCTATCTGTCACCCGTTAGAGGTCGAAGGGTAGGGGGCCACAACTTCACTCAACTGTATTCCTGCAACAGTTTGTTTCT
Organism: Millerichthys robustus; assembly: GCA_034783495.1. Classification (NCBI taxonomy): domain Eukaryota; kingdom Metazoa; phylum Chordata; class Actinopteri; order Cyprinodontiformes; family Rivulidae; genus Millerichthys; species Millerichthys robustus. The sequence continues at coordinate 11,233,513 of JAVKLF010000100.1, forward strand.
GTGCAGGAAGCAATCTATTTAAAGCATCTTCTTTTATTTGTTGCAAATCATTGTATATAGCTTTTTCACTCAAATGAAGCTGCCACAATTAGCAGATTTTAAGTCGTTTACTGTCTCTGTTTCTCTCTCCAACACAGCGGTTAGTACAGGATGCACTTCATGGAGGAGGAGAACCGTAAGTAACATTTGTTGTTATTAGTATCATGGTTTTCTCATATGTATTGATAAGTCACATAGTTATTAAAACTCCCTTCTCTCTCCATGCTAAGATTAAAGCTGTAGTTTAGATCTTTTGAAGTGGGGCAACGTTTTGAACAATTATTGTCTTATCTGCTGAAAAAAAGCTTTTTGAATGACCTCAGTGTAGAGAAATATAATTTTTTAAAAGAGAGGTACAGCAATAAATATTTATCATATTTAAATTTGTTTTGTTTGCCTAAAGTTTCTAGAAAGAAAGAATGCAGGTTAAAGTTGGAATAATGATTGACAAGAGTGAAGACAGTGGTTATTATTGTAAGTGCAGTGCATCATGGGTAGTTCACATGAGTGATTCCCCCACAGGTACCAGGTCCTGTACAACTATATACCTCGTAACGAGGACGAGCTGGAGCTGAGGGAGAGCGACGTCGTTGATGTGATGGAGAAGTGTGACGATGGCTGGTTTGTTGGTAAGATTGTAAACAACTGCTGAAAGATTCACGCTTGTTTTTATTTGTTCTGAGAAAAACAAAACACAGACATGTTGAACTTAGTTCAATAAGTGCAGCAACAGGAGACTGAGTTTGCCTCCTAACGGCTAAAGAAGTAAGAAATTAATGAAACTAAATAGATAGGATAATTAAATAAACAAAACTTATATTGTCTGTAGTGAAACTAAAGTTTTCATTGGCACACTGTATTGAGAGCTTCATGTCACTTCATTGTATGCTGTTGGATTTTTATCCTTTGATGTATGAACAGGATGTTTTATGTGGCCTTCCCTGGAAATACATTTATCAGTGTTCTACATTCAGAACAAAACAAGAGCTCACGTATCATGTTCAGTGTAAAATGATCCATCAAAACGTAGCTCTAATTTTAAAAATACTGCAGTAAAAAGCTTTGAATGAATGAGTAAATTTAATGTGGTTAAAATAAAATCCTATTAGTTAAGGAATGTATATTTATCAGTTCCCAAAGTCATATCAGTTCACTTTTACAAACAAAAACTAATTTAAAAACTTGCCTCAAAGGGCTCATCTGCAGTCACCAGTTCTTTTACATTCTTGCAACAACAACTAGCTCAGTCACGACTGTTAGGTAATACTTTTAAAAACAAATAACATCAATATTTATTTACTATAAACTTATAAACATATTTAAGAGGAAATCGTGTATCAAACAGTGGAACCACAAGATGTCAGTGATGTTCTGCCACAGAGTTGTAACCTGACACAGAACTTTCACTGTTCAGTTCAACGGACACACTGAGCTGCGGTCATCTTAGAAAATTTCATTTTCAGTGTTCATTTTCACAACACAGCCAAACTGTTTATGACCATGAACAAAAGCAAAACATCAGATTTTCAAGGTAATGCTGAATCCTTTCTTTAGAAATAACAGTTTTTTGGCACTGAATTTGGTTTCTGAAAACACCAGTTTTTGAAGGCAATTTTATAACAACATTTAAACTTTGTCCTTTTAAAATTGTGTCTTTGATGTAATTATAGAAACTGTAATTATAGATTTTAAGTCTGCTGGAGCTGCAGTTCAGTGTCAGCCGTTGTGGTAAGGTCTGACCGTCTCCTCTCGGTTTTTAAAGGGACCTCTCGAAGGAGTAAGTTGTTCGGAACCTTCCCAGGAAACTACGTGAAGCAGCTATAATGATGATTCCAGTCTCCACCTCGCCTCCATGGCCCCGCCCCCTTTCTGTGACTCGCTCACCGCCGTCAGCACAGCACCCACGGGATTCATTAGAGACCTGAAGCCGCAGCACACTTACTATCTGCATACATGTGTGACCTGTTCGTGTCATATTGGCAGATTTCTTAGCTCCAACTCGCCAACTTTATCAGAAGACTTCTATAAGATAAAACTGTTTTTTCTAATCTTGTCTTTTTACATTTATTTTTCTATTATGGAGAATCTAAAACTTTGTGCTCCAGTCAGTGACCTTTACTCTTTGACATTGACAGAAGGATATTGAAGGGCCACACCGATACTTTCCTTTCTATTTTTGCAGTTTTAAGGGCAGTAAGATAACCAAGATCACCTTTCTTTTTCTGCAGCCGCTAAACTTCAAAACTGGTTTAACTTGAAGGTAATTTAATTGATGAATTTCAAATCTTCCCAGTGTCTTAGTAAGACAAGAGTTTTAACGACAGTATTGTGTCAGGATTGTATTTGGGGAGTTTCAACTCACCTGTGAGATCATAATGGCACTTCACACAGTTACTTGTAAAATAAACAGCATGTATTAATCTTATCTGTAACTAAGGGTTTATATTGTTTATTTAGGGTTAAAACATAAATAAACACAGTTGTTTAATGTAGCTGATAAATTACAAAATTCTAAACCATTTTGGTCAATCATTCTCACATTAGGGCAGCACAATCATAGAAAATGTGATATTATCATTAAACATTGTAATGACAATATCAGTTGCAGTGAAGTCACTTTTTCCTCCTTCCTCTTTCATTCCTGTTACCACAATCCTCACAACATTCTCCCTCAGATACTGTTGTCATGTAGAAATAACAACCCATAATCAATTGCAGCCCTTGTGATATATATACATTTTTTGAATATTGCACGCACTGGTATTGCAATAATGATGACTTTTTCATATAACGTGCAGCCCTTAGATTGATGCACTTTAACAATATGTTGACACAAACTCATGTACAATTTATTTTGTATTTCACCTCAGATTTATCACACTGCGTTATTCTTGACTGCGGAACTTCAGGAGTTGTCACGTTTGGAAAGCGTATGCAGCAACTATGCTTACATTTTAAGCATTAAATTAATTAGAAAATGAACTGTTGATCAAACTGTTATTAGATTATGTTAGAAATGATGAACACCACATTTATTGTTTTGTTTGTTTAAATCGGCGTCAAACTTGCATTTGAAGCTCTGTTCATTCAGCGTATTCAGATCATTGTGTTGTTCTGTTCTAAAAGACACATACCTGCTGGCTGATGGGAAATTATTGTCAGGTGTGCGATGATGAATGCATGTCAAGTACAGGATGACAGAGAGGTTTTATGATAAAACTGCTTTTGTGTAACTGCACATTTTGATCCTGCTGTCAGGGTGAGTAGGAACTGCATCGATGTTCATGTGTGTTTTATTTGTAACATGTTTGGGGGGGGGGTGTTAGCTTGCGTTATGGGTTAGTGAATCCAAATACAGAGCAATGGGACAGACAGTAAGAAACCCGACACACAACCCGTGTCTTTGTCTTGGTTTTTTGGTTCTTCTCTTATTTTACAAAGAATGAACACTAAACTATTGTTGAAGCACCTTAAGTTATGTTCTCATTCATCATCTTTCACATCACTCACTGTCACCTGTTGTCAGAACATTCTGTGTACTTTTGTGGTGTTTTTGTAAGCCGTTTTTGTATGAGAGCTGTAATACGACCAGCAATCACATGCTTCATAAACTCAGATTTTTCCTCACCCAACATCCCATTTGGTTTCTTCTCTTTCTTTACATTTTCTTCATCTGTGGGACCTAATTTCATTTCTATTTCATTTCTATACCGTCGCTGGGTCTCAAAGGTTTGTTTTTGTTTTTTTCCCATTGTTTTACATGTCACTGAGGGTTGTAAAGTGAATTTATTGTAGGCTGAGTAGAGTTGGTGTTTGCTGCCTTACATCAAACTCAGTTATTTAATAGCCATGTACATGTAAACCTCTTTTGTGATGCAAAAATAATAATAATAATTTAAGTAGTCTAGAAAACACTATGTAGATGTATGATAGTGTGTAGAAAACATAAACCCTGCAGTGATTTTCCATTCAATAGATTTTGGGTTTGAGCATACAGACAGATTTGGACTCTAATCATTCGACTTTCAATTTGTTGTCACTTGTAAGAAAAAATGTTAAATTGTATATGGTATTCAATTTACTCCTATTACTGGACCTGAAGTATTTCTACAATATTGCAGCATTTCTGGATGATTTTATGAAGCTGTATTGCTAATAAAATCCAACTGTTAGATGGCATATCTATTTTTCTTTTTTAAAGCTGAACAGGATAATCTGATTGTAGATGTTGATACAAAACACAAAGGTGTGATTTTGATGTAGTGTGTCAACAAGTCGAAGGTGAATTGGTGGTATAAACAAATTTAATTAGGCCACCACCAGCACAGCAAAATTAATTAATTGTCTTGTAGATTTCTTTAACATATTTCTTTCACTTTTGTAGTTATGGATGTAGTTTTTGCTTTTGGTGCACCAGATCAAGCCAAAATACAGAAGATCTCAAGCAAAAAGCACAAAAGATCTTGGGAAATGATCCAGCAGTAACTTGTCAACGTTTGAGCCAGAGGCCCAAATATAAAAATTAGACTCTTGTGACTTTTCCATTGTTCATTTGACATTTGCCAAATTAGCCATTTTGGCTTTTTGCCGTCCTCATCTTGGTCTGTTATAAATGTGGCCATATTAAGACAAGAGGGCTGAGCTGAAAGAGTGATTTAACAAAATGGAATTTTATTAAGGCTTAATTTGCAGTTCAAAACCATTTAAATAATGTTCATCTCAATCATTGTAAATATATATTCACCTAGTTGGAAAATAGCTTATAAAATAAAACAAATTTGAGTACAATATTTTAAAGCCAGACCCAAGCAACTGTTGGTGTTTTTCCACTTGGTACATTTTTACTGATGCCCCAGATCCACCAGTTCTCAACTTGATCTCTTAATGACACTCAAGTGTCATGGTGTTATGGGTAAGTGTAGGACCCAAATACAGAGCAATGGAACAAGACCGTAATAAAGATTCAAACTTATGTGATTTAATAAAGTGGATGATCTAAATTTGGGTTATGCGAAAAGACTGCTCAAATAATGTCTTAAATGTTGTTGACAGCTATTTGAACAGCCTCAGTTTGTGAAAATAGGAGTTTTTACAGTGTTCAGTTTACCTTGGAAATGGAAGCTCCAAAGTGGTGACTGACCAGATACAGCCTGTTTCAATTCGAACTTAGAAATTCAGCGGGATTTAATTGTTGTGCTCAGTATCCAGGCTTAGTATGATTACAAGTGAAAATGTATTTCTATGTGTTGTGTGTACAAACACCATGACATGTTCACTAATAGTGGTTGAAGAGTTCTGATGGGTGACTGATTTACAAAGGTACAACTCAGCTGAAGCAAAAATAAAACGTTAATCATTGCAGCTTTCATTCATTTCTATGCACAAAATGATCATATTGGATTTTGAGGCTGGGATGGGTTAGATTCTCTGACTTTGAGTTGGAATTCCAACTTTGGAGAGAATTGCAGTTCATTGATTTAACTTATAACTCAAAAATTCAAACTTTCCTGTACAAATGAAATGCACCGTTTAGGATACAGAACTGATGTGCTTACAGCCAAACGCAACCCAAACCAAAGTGAATTAATGTTGTCTTAAAACAACTATTTCCAAAATTCCATATACAGAATTTTAGAAGTTCATGCAAAAGCTCTTTCTCACACCTTTACACCACTGTTAGTTTTGCATTACACAGTTATTTAAGAAGAAATAGGAAATTCCTGCTAAAAAAAAAGCTCCCAGGTTGCCTTGAAGTGCTATGGCTAACTGTCATTTGCACTCAGATGACCATAAAATTCAATATATACACTGTATCTATCAGTGTAAAAAAAAAAACGGTGGCGGTCTGTGAAATGTTTGCAGGAGCCAGTATGACATTTTGAGTATTGGACTTTTTTTTTGCTTTTGCATTGACTGTAAGTAAATACAGAGCAAAAACAAGTCATAAATATGAACACTTACAGACGGCATGGATGATAAACTAACAGAGAACAAAGAAAACTAATCAGAATTCATGTCAAGGAGACCAACGATAAATGAACAAGACCTCGGTGGTCATTAACAAACAGTGAACAGGTGTGAGGGGAGGAGGGGCAGAAGTGAACCAACAAACAGGCTCTCCCAAATTAACAGGAGGTAAACAAAAGAATATAGAGCAAAGAAAGCAACAGAAACCTCGTTACTGAGTAATACATACTCTGTAATTATATGTAGATTTAAAAAACATAGCGAACAGAGAAAAATGAATCTGTCATGAATTATTTTGGAAGAAATTTTGTGGTCCTTTTCGCGATGTGACATTTAGGATGGCACTAACTGCCTGATAAGCTCAAGCAGAAGAAGGAATTGATTTTAAGTGGTTTGTCATCAAACCCAGTGGGTAAGAAATCTGAGTCCCATTCAGATCAATAGTGGCTGGAATGTGCCTGTGAGACCTTCAGGGCCTCAGAGAGGAGCTTTGCCTTCAGACCAAATAAGGAGATGAGCCTCAAAGACCCGTTGAGTATAGCAAGACGAAGCCAGCCAGACCCCGAGAGTCCAAAGATGAGAAGGGCTGGTGCTGGCTGGCTTCTGACAGAGGCTGTTTTCTATCTCGTCTCTGTTTATGAATTTATAACAACTTACCCGTAAGGTAAGCAGAGACAATAGAAGGCTCTGAGTAACTCAAACATTTTAAACTCTATCAAACAGAAGAAAATCAGGAAAGGGTCTTAACAGAATTAAGTGTTCTACAGTGACAAATGATCTGTTCCCAAAATCTGACCAATTACCTCACTCATGGGGTGGGCTTTTTCCATTCCCCTCCCTCTGCCCTATCCTGAGGGTTCAAAGTCTTCCCCACTTTTAAACATCTTTGCTCTTTAACTGTGATCCGGGCAGAGTGCACTTTACCGTCCGCTGTTACAACAGCTGGTAGGTCTAAAAAGAAAAAAGGGGTCATGCCGCTAAATGTTGTGCTGGATGGGCCTCCCCCCTGGGGTTTCCGCCTGACAGGAGGAAAGGACTTCAACCAGCCCCTGACCATCTCCAGGGTAAGTGATGTAAGCTCTCTGCTGTAAGAGATGGACAGTAAAAACTTCTTTCAGACTGCTCCATTACAGCAAATCTTTTTATTCTGTTTGATGACACCGTCTACATTTTTCCTCATTTGAGTTTTTTTGTGTGCCGATTAACCAAAAGTATCACAGTTTGTTTTACTGTCAACATTGTCTCTACTGGAGGGTTCATATTAGAAATCCCCTGATGTGGTGTGGAGCTCACACCTGTGCCTGGGCTTAGATACAAATAGCAGCTTACATTGTACTCTGGCATGCACACATGCACATTTCAGTGTGGAGGAATTCATAAGTATGGAAAATATTTGTTAAAAAAACACACACACACACAAAGCAAAGAAGCCTGAGTGTGTGGTTTCTCTCTGAAACCTGGTGAAAAACATGACAACTGACCAAACAGAATTAAAAAAAGAAGCAGTGGAACCTCCACGGGCGGTTTTCTGACAGGACACCCTTGCTGACAGCTGCATCAACACAGAGAAGAATAGATTTGTAATTAACTGGAATGATGTGACAATGTTTTGTTATGTTAGATATGACATTCAGCTGTTCAGCGGAAATGTAAAAGTCAGCTTGGGCTCAACTCACAGCATCCTCTACTTTACAGTCTTCACACTCACTCTCTGAGAAACAACATTTAGGTAACGATACAAAATTTAAAAAAAGGCTTTGAAACAGTCAAATAAATTTAATTAAACAGAAAGAAACTAACTGCACATTATCTTTATTTACATATGTCATAGAAATGATCATTTCCTGGAGTGAATGTGGCATTTCCTGTTGATGTCTATAACCCAACATCAGAACCACAAAGGAACTCATTACATAAACTGTGGGAATTTAATGTCTCACAGTTCAAATTTGTAAAACGTTGGTTGACTTGTTTATACTTTAAAGTTATTTTTGAGCATCAGAAAGGGAAAGTGGTGGGAGTGAGCTTTGCTCAGATCCAGAGCATTGCTCTATTTTGGCCTTTTTCTTTGGGCTCCACTCGGTCCTGCTGGGATCGACTCGAGTCGACTCGGCACATCTTCTGAGTCTTTCTATTAGGTGATCCCACCCACTTCTACTTTGGTTCTTAGTATCTGCTCTGATTCCAAGTGAGACAAACAAAGCTGAAGATTCAACATCATCAGACTTCAGGACATTGATTGGCTAGAAATTAACGTCAGTCATGGGCTTCTCCTTCACAACATGTTTTTTATTTACATTTCCTGTAAAAAATGCAATATATTGCTAAAATAGCACCATGTAAACTAAAACTGTGGTACTATGATGAAGTATTTATTAACTGATGTCAGAATTCAGAGGGAAGTACATCAAATGGACTCTGTTTACTAGTTCTAACCAGCAGAGAAAAGATGCACTGACAAAAATATTCTGCCAACATTTTTTGTCTAAAGTACTTTAAACAAAAAACAATATTGTTTGATCAACATAAAAAATATGCATATACTTGCCTTAATTATTTTAAGTAAATAGGTGGAACATTTTTATCAGTGTAGCCTTGATTTAGCCATGGCATTTTGGGAAACTGTGGCAAAGGATCGTGCATGCTTCTAGTGATTTTAGTTCACTTATTTGCCTATTGTTGTGTTGGGTTTGCCTTGGATCACATTCTTTTAAAACTTCATTTTATTTAAAGATACCATTTCTCTCCCGGAGCCAATGTTGTTCCCGGAGCATCCTAAAAAACACTCTCTCCCAGATTTCATGTCCTCTGTGCATGCTCAAAAACATTTGTACCACCCTAGAGGAGGTCTCTTTAACGCGTCAGCATTGATGGCACTATAAACAAGGAAGCCAATACTTGTTATGTCTATCTGAAACTCAGTTAAAATATCCAACAAGTCTTTGCAGAAGCTGCCTTGAACTTTATGAGAGTGAAGTTGGACTAAATTAAAATGTATTTCTCCAAACTGAGGTCCTTCAAAGAGCTATCCACAACAGGTACAGTATAAGTTGTTCATCAACTTTCCACATAACCCTACCTGAAAAAATAGAATCACTTTATCAAACTAAAGAAACTCTGCATGTACAAAAATGTAAGAATGCAAACATTTCAGTCACTCTTCATTGCAAAACAGTCCCCCTCCCCCTGCTGTTCTTTACACCCAACAAATTACAAAAGTGAGCAGTGGCCCTGTCTTCTTCAGTCTTTAGATTCACTTGTGGGCTGAATCCCACTAGTCAGAAGAGCTAATATGAAAAGTTGTCAATAATCCGTCTCTATTGGGTTCAGTGTTTTTCTATATTTAGGGAAAGACCTCAGGAACTAAATAAAAGCAGTTTTACAGCTGCACTGGCACCCACCTGTTGTGTGAGTAGACCTTTAGAGGGTCCATATGAGAGCAGTGATGAGGGAGACGGGCAAGAAATCAAAGAGCATTGAAGCGCAAAAGAAACATGCAGGATAAATGATGCCTGGTGTGGAATAAAAGAAATGTATTTGTAAACCTAAGTTGAAAGTTGGACTTTGAACAGTGTCTGCAGAAGAAATAAAAGGCTTTTTTCCCCTGCAGTGAGTTCAGCAGCTTGATTCAAACATGACTGACTCCACTGTGTCCTGTTGCCATTTTTGGTCAGGAACATCCTCGTCTCTATGACTCATCTGTGCTCCCAGCTGCTTGTGGAAAGTAAACACAAGATACCCATCTTCTTCAGCTTCATCAACCAAGAACTTTAAAGTGTTTTTCTGGGTTGTGGTTCTATTTTCTCAACAGCAGCTCCTATCACAATGTCCTGAAAATGAGTTGCTGTCAAGAACAAATGATTTGATTCAAAACAAAAAATTAATATAAAACAAATCTGTGATGCTGCTGTCAGATTTATTTCTTCAGTACAATAAAAACAATCAAGTTTGACCTAAGTGTAATTACAAAAAGGCAATACAATTTGAAATATAATAAATGACAAGTAAAATATAAAATTGTGCCAATTGGATTATTTTCCATTTGCTATTTTTGCTTTAGTTTTTTAATTGTTTAGAAAAAAATAAAATAATCCCTTATTTGTCTTGCAGCTGGGATATTTGTGTTGTTGTGACAGCAGCTAGCCATGAAGAGTGAGAATAAGAAAAGCCTGTAAGTAAAAAAATAATCCAATACCAAACTGTAACAATAAAAAATGACAATTTAAAAACACACTTTAGTAAAACCTTAAAAAAAAGTTATGTGATTCAAACTTTGCCATAAAAACAAAACAGAAATGTACGTAATGCTATTTTTCTCCATGAAAACTGTATTTATTAAATGTTTGAAACTAAGATGTTCCAGACAATTCTTCCTGTGGAAAAAATAAAATCTACTTCTCCATGCAACATTTTTATGGACAGTTTGTTCCTATACCTTTGATTTTTTTTTAGGCTTTCTTTTAGCTATTTTCTTCTTAAGACCACCTGCCAAAAGCAAATATCTGTTTTGATTGTATAAAATTACATGGCAACTAAACCAACAAACATGTTTGTAAAGAAGTACCAGAAAGCCTGATGGGCTACAAACAACCTGAGGACAAGTGTCAGGTTCCCTTTGCTGGGAATAATTTATTTTGACTTTCACTCACGTGCAGTTATTTTAGATTGAAAATATGTGACAAATGCTTACAACAAAATATAAATAGAAGATGGGTGGGGCTGACAAATTCCAGATAGAGAGGAAAAACCAAAAGAAGAGGAACAAAGACTTGGATGAAAAAAAGCCAAATAAAAATAGGGGGGGTATCTATTTCAAACAGACGTGTGTCATGTGACAGCTGAGCCAAAGTGGAACGAAAAACTTACAGATTCAGTCCTCAGACACTGAAGCAGTAAAACAGTCCCTTCGACAAATGCTCCTCTGTAAATCACTGCTCCCTGTTTGGCATCATGACGCCCCCTCTGTTATTTATAGGCAGATGACCGAATCACAGTTCGACTGTAACAGCTCAGTTTGCTGTGTGCAGAAACCCAGTATGACTGATCCAAGGCCAAGTCCTGCAGTCCAGAAGCTTGATTTGATTTCAAGTTTTTCTCTGTGATCTTGATGGAGATCTGGCTGGAGATTCTTGATGGTCTTAATCCCATCTTGACCCTCAGAGTACATATTCCATCTGGATGCCGTCACTGCACGTGTTTGTACTCCATGGCTGTGACAAGACATGGACTGTGTACACATTAAAAGCAGCCGGGATAACATCAGTGTTTTCTCCAGTGAGCAGCTTCTGCTTCACTGGCATGAATGTTCTTAAATATAAGTGAACATTTAGGTTGTAAAAAAGTCACCACTTCTGTTTGACTTCTAGATGAAGTCTGAGAGCTTTTTTGTATTTTGGAGCCATATTTAGTCCAGGTGAGACTCTGGGGGAAAAAATTCCTATAAAAGCTGTGATTCAAGCAGGGGGAAAGAACAAAACAATTTAGACAGAGAGAACTGTACAAAGAGATGAAGTGTCAGTGAAGAAGAACAGATCAAGAATGTTCACAGAAACTTTACCATCTGAAAGGAATTTATATGAAAGACAGGGAGCTCAAGAAGGTATTGTAATGAAAAGTTTAGAGAGGAAATACATCTGTTATTAGTGGAGAGCTAATGTTTTTGTACATGTCAGTGTGTGTGTGTGTGTGTGTGTGTGTGTGTGTGTGTGTGTGTGTGTGTGTGTGTGTGTGTGTGTGTGTGT
>JAVKLF010000100.1:11339793-11350582 GCA_034783495.1 Millerichthys robustus
AGATAGCTGGCTATATTCTCTTTCTGTTAATCAATTATTTTTCCATTAGCTTTTTGTATGTGAGGAACTGCATTCCTTTCTTTAACCTTGTAAACATTTTTTTTCCACTTCTGCATTCATATTTCATATTTTAAACTTGTTTTGGCTTGCATCAACTTTATGTGCTTGAGCAATCCAAATAGTTTATTATTTTTGTTAGTCATTTTAAGTAAATCTCTTTTTCGGTCATACTGATGAACAATAATTTGATATGAGTTTGTGTGTTTAGTATAAAAGCATTTTTTAGAAATATTACAGTGTAAATATGGATTACTGTCGTTTAAGCTGTTATAACGTGTTCAGCAATTAAAAGCTGCAAATCACATGTTTGAGGCAAGTCCTTTCATTGGGTTTTTGTGCATTTTGAATAAAAAGTTGTCACAAAAATAGATTTTAAGTACATGCCGGCCCTTTGGAGAACTTTATTGATTTCTTTATATTGAAGACCCCCAAAAGACAACTAAATGGACAATAACGAATCAGAGAAATTACCATAATAATTTCAGTTAAAGCATTTCAAGGAACATGTTTGCTGCTTTATTGAAACAGTTCTTAGACTTTAATAATATCAGGCTCGGATGTAGACCCATTTGCAGACGAACACATGGGAGTGTCATTTAAAATCTTATATAAAACAAAGAAAAAGATTGACGTGGCAGCAGTAAAAGAAACCCATACCTAAACTCGTGGGGGTAGGGTGGGGTGGGGGTGGGGGACAAAAACACGCAGAGGGAGTCAGGTAAATGAGCAACACCTGGGGAAATAGACTGATTGGGAAACTGTTGACAGGTGAGATTAATGAGCAGAGAAAGAGAGCTGAGGGAGAGGTGAGTGAGAAGGCACAGAGCAGAAAACACGAGGATCACAAGGTCCACAGAAAATATAGACCTGTATAAAAATAAAAGTAATAAAAAAAACACAGACCCTGACAAACATTGTGAGTTTAGTTTCTCTCGACCAAGCATGACAGTCTACTAACTGAAGATGTTTTATCTGAGGCTGTTTGTGCAAAATGTCTGTCAGCCTCTGCCAGTCGATCATTCTGTCAGACAAGCTTTTTTGACGTATGAGCTTGTGAGTTTAAATCCAAAAAGATGCCAGAATGGGGTGGTAGATTAAAATGTGTTACCCAACATGAAAGTAATGTCCAATGTACCGTGTCGCTGTATTCAAAACGATTCTGTGTATCTGATCAGATACTCATTTCTTCCTGAATGGGGTTTTTTTTTTTTTCAAACTTTACACTGTTTTTTTGTTTTGAAAGTTGTCACATGACTGCCATGAGACTGAATGACTCACCTCCACAGCCACCGGCACGTTCTGTTTAACCTCAAAATAAGTGACTCCAATGGCCAAAATATGCCTGTTGAACCAGCTGGATGAATGTCAGAAAAGTATTCGGTACTCCTACAGTGTAGACAATAGTTTCATGTTTGATCTGATATAATCATTAATATTGTGGTCCAGTGCCAACTCTAAAACAAAACAAAACAAAACAACTTTTTACTAATGCAGTTGTAAACTCCTTCAGAATGAGAAACGTTTGTGCGTGTGTGTACAGTGAGCAGTTCTGTAGAAAAGTTAACAATTCTGAGATCGTTGCCTATATAGGTCTTTGAACGTCCTTAAGTTGAAAAAAATCAAGTTTTATTCTGACCACCACCTGATTAACAGTTCATGTAAACACTATATATCTGTACATCACTGTAGGTTTTACATTACGCAGCTTTTCTAACAAAAATAGGCCTACTGTGATATACGACTATGTCCCAGGAGCCACCAGAAATGCTACAGCTGAAGTTTAACTTATTATCTCTGTGACTGGAAACTGACAGCAATGTAAAGGGTTGTTTAATGTTGTAGTTATAAACCAATATAACATTAGTAAGATTTGAGATTTTTTTAAATATTAGCAATCCAATTTGCCCACAGACTGCTCATTAGCTTGTTAGTTTGTCAGAATTAAGCTCTTATTCCAAACTGAGCTTGTTAAGAAAGCTATCTTCAACAGGTAAGATGTTAACGATTCATAACCTTTTTTCAGAGCCCCACTTCTTAAATAAAAATAAACAAATAACAGAAAACTGAATTTTTTGCTTCTGTTTCTTTCTTCAACTAGACAACATCTCTTAGCAAAATGTTGCTATATTTTGCATATTTAAACAGTTCTTTGCTCTCAAAGCAAGTACTAAAGGCATAAAAAGCCATTCAAAGATAAATATTTAAAAGGAATGGAAAAAAAACTGACAGGTTTTGACATTTCATTCTTAATTGCACTTTTTTCCCCTGTATCGTGGTGTCACAAGGTCAAATTTTGCATAGCCTATATACATGTAAATTTTGAAATGAAAGTTGTTTTTTTTTTCATATTGCTTGTTGCAAGCGGCTACCATGTTTAAATTACTCAATTTAATCATGTTTACTTTACCTAACCCAAAGAATGTACTTCTGCTTTATAGTTCATATTAGCAAAATGGCAGTTAAAAGGAAGTTGAAAATTAAAGGTTTTAGAAACAAATGGTGCCAAATGAATGTTAGTGGACTAAACCCTTTTTCCACTCCTACCTGCCTACATGCATTTTATTGTTTTTTCCAGGAAGGCAAAAGTGGAAAACATGTTTGTAAAATTACCGTTCGTAAAATTACTTGAGTGATGTCAAAGTTTTTAAAGGTTAACATAAAAGTTGTATTTTGCATTTGTGTTAACAGCTTTCTCGAGCTTTTCAAACATTATGGACTAAAAAAAGAAAGTGTTTCATCTTTTTGTTGCCATTTGTGTCATTTATGTTTGATCTATTGTTACTTCTAGTTACTACTAGTCTTTGTCAATTCTGGTAGTTCACACTGAGCTTCCAGACCACAGCACCACTGAGTACTGTATCATGAGATCGTACAGTTTGATCAGTGCAGAAATTCTGTGGTTCGTGTACCATATGACATGTTCTGCAGAAATGCATAATGTAATAATCATTACACCATAAAGTCCCTCTCTGGTTGCTTAAAGTAAAGAACATCATTTCTTCAGTTTGCCCACCACCAAGTATGCCAAACTTAAGATGACTCTCAGCTACTATCACACCAAAGTTTAGCACGATATCTGTAAAACTGACTTAATTATATCCCATTTTTGTGTTAACTGTGGTAACTAGCTTTGGCAGACATCATAACTTGGGTCATGTCCAAAAGTGAATCTGCTGTAGCTGTGCATCCAATGAAAACCCTCTGAGAGATTCATAAAATCCTTCAAGTGTCGCTCATGAGATATTTGGCTAACAGACACTGGCACAAACTATTAAATTATCGCCTGCCTTTCGTGGATATACCATTCGACTATGTAGTGATCAAGAAAAGAGTCATTTAAGATCGTGGGGGAACTCTAAAAGGGGCAAATGTTTGGACTGGAGCGGGAATTTGACATGAAACCTATTCTTTGATCTGATGAGTAAGGATCCGGGTATTTGGAAACCCTGTAAATTACGCTGGGAAATTAGGGTGTTTCTAACAGTCTGGTACGACGTGCGTTATCGTATACTTTCAGTTTAAAGCCACAACGCCAAACTTTAGAACTGGTAAAACAAATTTACTCTAAATTATTTTTTTATTAAAGCACATAAAAATGCTACATGTTACAACTGAAATATTTACGATAACATTAAAAGAAAACGTAGAGTTCACATTTACGACGGAACTGAAGGCAGCAGCCTTAAGTACTTTTCAACGTGGTAGCCAAAACACAATATGCTAAAACATGTCTGTTATCCTGTTAGCGCTAATAGCAGGTTATAAATTTGTGCCAACAACTTGGCAAACCTTCTTTACCACCGGGGCTCTACAAAAAATATAGTTGAAAGATAGCAGGACTACGTTTTGACGACGCTCAAAAAAAATAAAAAAGTCCGCGGGAAGTTCCCTAGGAAATCCCCGTTCGGGGATATTATTCTCGACACTGATGCACCGACAGAAATTCACCTTCTCAGTGTGTTTCTAAAAGACCCGGGGTAAGAAGCAGAGGCGTCAAATGCCGAATTATTAAAAGACCGAACAGTCCTGTTAAAGAAAGCCTAACTTTTTAAAGCCTGCGATGGATGAGTCGAGCAGCGTGAACACGGAGAACGACGTGCTGAGAGAGAGAACGCGGAGCTACAGCGTGCTGAACACTCTGTATCACGAGACGCGGCAGGAAATCGAGCTCCTCGGCAAACAGATCTGCGTGAAGGACAACATCATTGCGGATTTAAAAGCCAGGCTGGGGCGACACGAGAGGATCTACATGGCGGTGGGAGAGGACGAGCCGATGGGCTTCGGTCCGTCCAACTCCTTGGTGGAGAGTTTACTCAAAGAAATGTGCAAATTGAAACAGAGGAGGGATGATGTGGAGTTCAAGGCGACTCGACAAGCAGAGGTAAAGTTCGATGTGATGTCAACAAGCCACCTAAAGTTATATGTTTACTCTCTTCCACACACGTCCAAGCTTAGGAAACATCAATAACATTTGGCGTTACTTTTTAAACAGTTTTTGACAGACTGCTTTATTTTAATCTAACACATCCCTGTTGCATTACCCATTTTCAGCAGTACTTCGGTATAATTGTGTATTGGGACAAATATTTTGTTTGTAGAGATTGAGAATACTGTACTTTATTGTTACCAAAATCACATGTACTGATTTTTCATCCCATCTTATCTTCTCAAACCAGGAGATCCAGAGGCTGAACGTGCAGCTCAGGGAGAAAGAGCTGGAGCTGGAGAGCATCAGGTGTCAGCCGGACCACGAGAAGGACCAGGAGATCCACAGGCTGCGCTCGGCCCTGGAGGAGAAGGAGCTGGCCGAGGCCACCAGGACCGTCCTCTGCACCTCGCTGGCCGAGGAGGCCGAGCAGCTGCGCGGTCAGCTCAGCACAACGGTGAAGGTGTGCCAGGAGCTGCTGGCCAGGCTGGAGAAGGAGAAAAAGGGAGGAGGAGGAGGAGTACAAGTGGAGGAAATGTGCCAGCAGCAAAAAGCAAAGGAGGTGGGACCAGAGTGGTGTCTTTATTGTATTTGTGCTCAGAATTGACCTAATTTTGTCCGCGTTTACTTTTTTAAATGGCATGCTTGTTCAGGTTCATCCCTTCATTTTGGGTAGAATTAAGCACTCACTTGTTTTTGTCTACAATATTTCCCAGACATCAGAGTCTTCTGATCTGAGTGCTGTCAAAGCCCAAGTTCATCAGCTTCAAGAGGAGAATAATCAGTTAAAGCAGCGTGTGGCTTACGTAAGTGCTCCATTTAGATTGGTCCTAAAGGTTGTTTTTTTTTCTGAAACAAGATTTTTTTTTTAAACAAACACTTAATGATAATAATCTGTTTTTTTTAGGTGCAGGGTTTGAATTCTCAGTGGCAGAAGTACGACTCCAGCAGAGAGGACTACATTCGAGGTTTGTGTCAGAGGTTGAAGGAGAGCACCGGGCAGGGCTTGATGCCCGCAATGGGCTCTGTCAGCTCAGGGCTTCTTCACCAGGAGATCTCCAGACTCAACACCTTACTGGAGGAAAAAATCAGGGAGTGTGCAAGGTTGGATAGAGAAGTCAAGGAAATAAGCAGACAAAGCAAGGAGCGAATTCAGACACTAGAGCAGCAGGTTGGTTTGACACTGTCGTCATTTTTCTGTCTATTATTCTATTTTATTGTTTATTACTCTGCAGACTTAAAAACAAAGAATAAAAGTTTTAATTTTCTTTTCTCAAGGCCCTGATTTACATAGATGACTTCAAGTCAGAGCGTGCCGACAGGGAAAATGCACAAAGTCAGATCCAAGACCTAAAAGAGCAGATTTCTCAGCTGAAGCAGCAGCTATGTAAACAGGTGAGACCACAGCTCTTCTGTTGAGTTTGTCTTTGAAAGCACCCACTTTTTTTGTCTTGACCGTGTCAGTATTTATGTGTGTGAGCTTGATGTGGTGTTTGTAAATCCCTGCAGGGGGCAAGCAGAGATAGCAGGGACGTGGGCTCCATGTGTCGTGTGCACATAGGACACAGGATGTCCTCAAGACGAAATAAGGACTCCTCAGAGCCTCTGTTAAGGACTGCTCCAGAGAAGCAGCAGCCGCCTGCGGTGGTAGCAGCGGCTGCACTGACAAACTGGAACGAACCCTCGAACTTGTCAGAGATCCAGTGTCCGTACTGCTTCGCCAGGTTCAATCAGACAGATCCAGAGTGCCTAAACCATTTGGAAGAGTGTGGCCGTCTGTAAACTGAACATGTTTGTTCTTTAAGGTGGTGTCTCGCTGAGCTGGGACTTGCTGGTGAATCACACTCATAAGGAAGTCTCCAGAATGTCTTGCAACTTTCACAAGGTTCTCAGTTTGCTCGCTTGAGTCGCAGAGGCGTGCATGCTCTGTTGCTTGAGTTTAGGACATATTCAGAAAATCTGTGTGACTTTCATATAAAATCGAGTTGTTGTGATCATCTCCAACCCACCTGGTTTGTTTCTTGGGTGTTTCAGAAGCGCCAGAGCTGTGTTTTGACACCTGCAGACGAGCTCTCCTCTGACAGAATATAGCTGAGACAAATGTCTTGATTATTGAAAACTGGTCCACAGTTGCCTATTTTCATTTCAGAAATGTACTTCAGCTTATTAAAAGTTGGGGCACATGTCAAGATGGGTACAAAGAAGTCGAGGCAGGTACAAAGCAGGCAAAGTAGACTGAAAAAAAAAACGGTTTGCTCAAAACATGACTGTTCGGTTTGCTGGTCACTTGCTCTCAAGCACTGAGTTCATCTAGAATGCAATGGAAAGTTCAGGGATTTTCAGACCATTTTCCGGCCATTTTTAGTCACCACGTAGTCACAAACAGCCCAATGAGATACCACCTTTACCAAAGACCCCTGCACTACAATGCAGAGAAGAACATGGGCTGAGATTCAACTCTCTGACTACACACAACTGACAAGAGAGGCTGTTCTTTTTTTTTCTTTACAAAGTGATGCAAACCCCAAATTTTCCTCTCTTGCAAAAGGAAATGAGGTCATCTAAACTTGAGTCTGCTGCATGAACACCTTGTGAGAGTTCTCCTGCGGGACTGCAGGAGCTCAGTGTGTTGGGGGAGAGAAGACTTCAGTGGAAAATTTACAATTTTATATATACCTCAGTGTCAAATTTACAAACTTGTTGCACTTTCTTGTCCTTTAGCCCAAAATGTATCATAATATTGTACAATTAAGAGAATAATGATGGATAAGCTTTCTACTTTGGGTCTTTAGTTGTTCATATGGTGCTAATAGTGTTTGACTTATATGAGTGTGTGTGTGTTAGTATACTTGTATTTGTTACCTTTTTAGGACCATTTCTGGTACACACACCTACTTTGTCAAGACAATAGTCCTTATGGGGACCAAGGACCGGTCCTAATACAGTGGGATTCCATTTTTGGGCTGGGGGTTCGGTTTAGGACTAAGGTGTGAATTGAGTTGAGTCTAGGTTTAGGGTCAGGTACGTACTGGTGGGTTTAGGGTCAGGGTTAGGCTGTGACTATGACTGGAAATGAATAGAAGTCAATGAGCGGTCCTAATAAGGAAAGAAATACAAACGTGTGTGTGTGACAGATTTATAAATATATTGTTATACTTATATTTATTTTCTCTACGTATCTAACTAGAAAAGGCTGACTGTTTCAGTGCAATTTCTTGTTGTTTTTTTCCAACTTAAGCCATAAAAATATATATTTTTTGTATATAAACATAGGATATTTTGATGACAGGAGATAAATGTTTTAGATTAAAAATTTGAAAGTATCTATAAATAATGCATTCAAACTGACATGAAACTGTCACGTATTTTTTTAATTATTTTTGTAGATGGCACATTACTTTTGCAATAAAAGTTTTTTCACCACAATGTAATTTATACGGTTTGAAATTTTGCTTTTTATCTGCAATACAAGTCTGCAGCCTCCAGCTTCAACCACAGATCATGACCTGACCACAAGAACGTTGGCGCTACCTAATCTAAGTTTGTCGGGATGTCTTTTGAGCATGTCACGTGTTTGTGTGTGCGTGCGTGTGTGTGCGCTCGTGTGTGTGCAGTGGAAAACCCCTTACCAATGTTGCCTGATTGGGCACGCTGTACTGTGACAGCCAGATTCCCAGCTGTTCTGTATTGCAGAGGGGTTCAGCTAAAGTTACACCCAATACTCAACACAACAGCCCTGAAAAGCAAGCTGGTGATGAAAATTAAAGAAAAAAATACTCATTCAGTTACTCGTGAAGTATCATTTTTACACAAACGCAGCAGCAGAGCTGCTTGATGAATCAGTTGTCATGGGTTTCGTGTTGCAAGCAAGGGAAGCTGGACATCCCCTGTTTTAAAGAAGGAAGTAAGCGGTTGCAGAGCACAGAAAGACACAACCAAGCAACAGTATTTTTGTGAAAGTGATTACATATCTACTGATTTCCAATGAGATGACACCAAAAAAATCCCAAAAAGCAGGCCATATCTTGATAGAGCTATGTGTTTACAGCATAAATAAATTAGTAAAGGCTTGAAAAATCTGGACAGGAGCCCTTTTATTCTGAGTTGACTGAGTTGTCCTTTAGTTTTAGTTGTGTGTTGTGAATTCTTTGCTACAGTTTAACTGCTGTCTCCATTTATTGTTTTTTTTCTTCCTTCTTTCTTTACTTCATCTTCAGTGGTTTGGAGTTTAGATCAGGTGGTTTTCTTGCCAATGACAAAATATTATTGTGTTCAGCAGCAAAACCTACAGGGTTGCCTTGGTAATGCCTACCAGGTATCCCCCATCTGCACGCTACAATACAGTCAACCTTAGTGTAAAAGGGTTAGTTGACTTTTGACACTCGTAACAGTGGGCGTCAACTGGTGGCCTGCAGGCTACATTCATCCATCATTCCATTTCAATTTGACCCACAAAGCATTAGGTTACATTTAACCCTCCCAATGCCCTGGGGTCACATGACCCCACCAGGCCTCAGTCTCAAAACTGAGGCCTGGTGGGGTCATTTTGACAAACTGGTCAAACTGACCAAAAGTGGCTAATCAAAAGTGGGCCTTCATTTTGCCATCATGTTTATGGATCACACCGTGACCATATGGTTTACAGGTGATGTAATCAGCTTTGTCTGTTGAGCTCAAGATTTTCTCAACCATCCCCCTCCCCCCGTTCTGTTCAAAACCTTTAGGTATTTTTGACTGTGAGGAAAAATTGTATTTTTCTTCATGAGGCAGATAAATAGTTTGTACTGGGAGGCCCTTGTGGCCCTTTTCAGTGGGAGATTTAGATAATGATATGTCTTCTTACTACAGAGCTATTGTCACTTGCTTGATGTTGAGCAGGGGGTTTTCATGGAAAAACTTTTTTTTGTCTTGTGATCAGCTGCTGTCTTTTCTGAACAATTAGGCCAGAAGTCTTTTTTTGGGTCATTCCAGAATGAACCAAATTGTTGATTTGATTCATTCCTAATAGTGCCAAGCGAGTTTGAGAATTCCAAGGCATTAAGAAATTATTTGAATTAAATGTATGGGTTAAAAGCAACATTTTCTACATGCAATGTGTCACTTCTTTGACAAAAATACACTTCCTGGTTAAAAAGAGTTTACTTACTAATACTGTATTTTGTTGGATCATCTTTAGCTGTGATTCTGGCACAGATTTACTGTGGCATCATTTCCACGAGTTTTTGCAATGCCACAACCTTAATTTTCTGTCTAGAATTTTAATTTGGAGATTTGGAGCACTGCAAAAAAGTCTTCTCGGCACAATCCAACAATTCTCAATTGGGTTCAGGCCTGGAATCTGTAGTGGCCAATTCATGTGTGAAAATGATGCGTCATGCTTCCTGAGCCACTCTTTCACATTTTGAGCTTGATGAATCCTGGCATTGTCATATTGGAACATACTTGTGTCATCAGGAAAGAGAAAATTCATTGATAAAATGACTTGTTAATTCAGTGTATTCAGGTAGTTAGCTGACCTCATAACGTTGCTGACCCTAAACCAGATTAACTGCCCTGACAGGTTTGTACAATAAGCACTAGGCATGGATGCATCACTTCAGCCACTTATTCTGATGCTCCCATCACTCTAGAACAGGGTCAATCTGGCCTCATCAGACCACATGACCTTCTTTGCAAAGTACTTAACGTGATTTTATTAGCTTCAGCAATCTCCTTAGACGTTTTCTTTGATTGATGCCAATGATTTGACCCTTTTGAAACAGATTAACATCTTTTCCACTACCATAGGATCTGTCTTTCAACATGGTTGTTTAACAGTTAAGGTAAAATAGCTTGTCAGCTGAAACATAATCACCCATGCAGTAAATGTAAATATCTGCTTAGTTTGTTAAAACCAAGTGGTAACCTTTTTTATTGGCTGGGCAACTGTACTGTATAAATACTGTATAAATGTTTGAGTTAGACCATGAAAATGAGAGTTCTGCATTTTATTGGAAAACTGTTCCTTCCAGTAATTAACCAGAAGAGTGCACTTTTAAGCCTATATTTATTTTTTAAATGTAACTTTAAAATATTTATATCATTAACTATGTTTTTCTACATCATGCTCTCAGGGTCATATACAGATTAGGGAAATTCTGGTTTATTTTGACGGTGGAAGCAAAGGAAGCATTTGTAAGACTTGCTTGTAATTGACAAGCAGAAGTGGTCCACCCGATTTTCACACAACACTAAGGTTAAATCTGATCTACTGCATTATGAGCTCAAATAGTTGCTAACATGAAATAAAATAATATATATATA
>JAVKLF010000100.1:11351058-11364971 GCA_034783495.1 Millerichthys robustus
TATATCTTTAATCAGTTTCAAGCACAATTATTAAATTTAAATTTAGTCCCACCTCATAAGCTTTTAGTACCATCTGTACCAAAATGTGTCTTTTAAAGAGCTAGAATCTTGTCTGCCTAGGCAAACCACACACAGAGGAGCTGAAGTACACACAGACTCTAAAAAAGGCCACGATTGTCTGTTGGGGATTGTCCCCCACCCCCCCGCCACCTCACACCTACGCGTTACAACAGGGTCTAAAAGAGACTTGATCTTCCACACGAGCTCTCTGCCCACCAATCTCAGAGTGGAAAAAAATAAGTCACAAGTCCCCACCTGAGTGTCTGGGAACTTTTCTAAGAAACAGAGTATTAATAAGAAAGGTTACAGTGGTAGATCAGTTCCTGTCAGAAACTGCTTTCAAAGCGTCAGGATGTACAGATGGTAGGTGTCTTATATTTAGGCAGACAGGGAAAACTTCAGCCTGACACTTATCCAGGCAAATACAGAACGGCAAGATACAACCTTTAATCTTCTGTGTGTATCCTAAAAGAATGGGAATTTCCCCCCATTGGGGTGGGAATTCCCACATAACAGACTGGTTTATTTGAATGAATTTTGTAGACCTTAGTAGATCATTTTAATTCAGTGTTTATTGATTGATGTAATCAACTTTAATATAACTTGCTTTTTTTCCTCCGGGTTTCTTGGTATAGTAGTCAATGCGGTAAACCATAAAAAACATCACTGAGGCAGAGTTTAGCCAGTAGGAAAGAGGGGGATTCCCTCTTTAAAACAGCACATGATCCCGAGGGTACAGCTAACAATGAGAAGACCAGCCTACTGATTACAAGCTACAAGGCATCTCTTTGAGTATATGGAAACACAAACACTCACGCTCCGTCATTCATTGTTAGACAGCGCTGTGGGCACTATTTTGTTTTCCTTTGTCATTGAAGTGAACTTCAGGTGACATTTTGGCAGAACACATATTGGAAACTTACTTCATAAGAACTTTAAAAAAACAACCCATGAAGCTTTTTATAATATGAGCACTGACTAACAGGGGCTCTCAGCATATGTAAAAAAAAATCTGTTCCATTTTCATGTTTCATTTAGATCACGGCCTACTGTGTCTGTGTCTGTTACATTTTTTTGGGAGGGGTGCTTTTGAACAGTCGACATTTGCGTACATTTGTAGGGCATTTGCCTAAATGTGATAGATCCAATATTACATCAGCGCTGACTGACAACGAGCTCACACTACGAGCAGCCAGACTGTCATTCATAGCTGAAATCATTTATGACTCCTATCTGGCCACGCCCACAAACCCCACATTTTGTATGTCCTGTTGTTTGAAGCATGTTTACCACGGTGTGTTCATTCATCTGTATGAGCTCAGAGTGAAATCCCACTGGTTAGCTATGTTTGGGGAAAGTGAAGAGGAAGCACGACAAGAACCCTACCTCACTTCTTCTTCCTCATTATCCATTTGCCTGTGCTATGCAACGTCTGAAATGACTAACTTGAAATTAGGCTTTTATGCATTTTCTGAAACCAAAAAACCCTAAATGGTCTATCTTCATCTCACCCTCTCTTTATTCTAAAATTTAAAAAAAAATTTGATTTGCATTCTTTTAAAATTTAGATCTGTTGAAGCGGGGTTCTGTCACAAAGACATTTTTAATGAGGAGCATAAAAATCCTGGGGTGGCACCAAAACCAATAGCCAGAACAGAATATCAATAGATTTGTTATGTTATTGTCACAAATAAGATTATTTGTAAAATACAGGAAAACGAAAGTTTGGAAATTAGATTCTGAAATGCAGAAGTGTACTTTAGGTTTTTATTTTATTGTATTATTTACTCGTTGATATAACTTCACTGTCTTAGTCAAGTTAATGAAGCTTTTCCTCTACTAAATTTTAATTAATAAAAGAAATATCATGCAAATAACCTTTTGGGACCTGCATCCTGATGTCGAAGATATTGGTTTTAGACCAGATATTCAGGGGATCAGCCAGCAAAAAATGTTGTGACAAGCTCTTTAAAGTTTGGGATAAACTTTCATTATTACTTCTATGTATTAATGAGAAAATGTCTAATTTCAGTAGAGCCAATTTTATCTTAGTACAACTCCTGTCCCAGATTTTGCAACTGCTTGTGCACACACTCTTTTATAAGTCTTCATGTTGCCGTCAGTGTCACAATACATGGTTATGTATGTAGAATTATTATTTTCTGCTAACACAAATGGCAGCAGCAGAAGTTAGCTGTAGCACTTCCTGTGTAGACCAGGGTACTTCCAGAACAAGAATTCTACTTTTAGAGATTGAAGTTAGCTTAAGACTTAAAAAAAAATCCACTTTGGGTCTGTTTCTGCTCAGACTAGATCTGGTCATAACTGAAATCTTTCAAAGACTCATCTACAACAAGTTATTATTTATATTTCTTAAAAAAATATTTCAAAAGATCTGAACTGTCGCTTCATCTTCATGCATGCACTTCCTTATTTTAGTTGAGCCTGCTGCATTTCCAGAATTAGCTGACCTTGTGTACTCAAGAAAATGGAAGGGCATGCAGCTTTTTTTTGGTTTACAAAACAAGAAGTGAGCATTCCTGTAAATTTAAAACACACTAATGAACAATGTTAGAAGTTGTACACAAAAGACTTTATCTCAGGGATCCTAGAAACTAACTGAAACTTCTAGATTAGCCAAAGTAAAAGTTGTTAATTTTAAACTGAGGACTTTCTCTGGAGTTTGAAGATAAATGTAGTTAACAATAAATTTAAAAAGACAGATTAGGTAAAAACCTAAGGCAGTCTGAAAACAGCGGTGTTTTTGTTTTGACGCACTCTGCAACCGAAACCGAACTGTGGGACTCATTTCCAAAGCTCCTTTTGATTGATTTTAACAGTTGATTGAAGGATTTCCCAAAAGGAACTTCTTTATGAATATGTGACTCTGACACCGCAACCTCAGAAGTGTAAATTCCCTGCCATTGTGTAAGCACTGCCAATGACCTACTCCTCTTTAATGAAATCAGCAACACCCAAGCTTCCATGTTTGTGTTATTGGTAGAAAATATGCTCGGACTGTAGGATAAATATATGTAAAGCCATTGTTGGCTGTTAGAAAAACCAGCGAAGGCGGCTGCAGGCCTATTTTACCAGGCTACTGCTCTAAAAGGCAGCCATGTCCTGGGAGCCGTGCGGGGACCGTTGACAATCCTAGGATGAAAGCAAAACTAAAAGCTAGAACAGAATTTCACATTTGTTACGTTGTTGTCAACACATAGGTTATTTGACAAATCGTCAAATATGGAAGCTAGGAATCACCTTGATATATGCAGCTCTATTCACATTTGATCTTATTGAGAAATCACTATCACTATTCCACTTATTAAAGCAGATAATTTCCTAAATTTATATTTATTAAAAAACTGCATATAACCTGAGACCTTCATTCTTATTTTGAGGACACTGGTTCGTCTAGATTTTATTTAGACTAACTCAAGTATTTTGACATACAAGCCACCTACCGTTTAACAGTTAGATGGTTTTCTTTTTTGCACCAAGCCACCTCATTGCTGATTTCATTTCATACATAAATGAGACATCACTTTTCAACCTAACTCAAAGAACTAGCATAAACTGTCTTCTGGCATTTTTTTAATTGTGTGCAAAAATAAGATATGACACAAGACACATAAGCCTGCCATACTACTGTATTCCATCTTTCAAAAAAGAAAGACAAGATTTAATATTACTTAACAATATGTTAAAAGTAGCCAGTTTGGCTTCAGTGTTAATACAATATACACTCTATAACAGACCAATAGTGTGAGTACTGTTCGCTTTTTTCATCTCTGAAAGTATTCTGACACAAGTCAGCTACATGTCAAAATAAACAAAAAAAATCTGTAACTGATACACGTTTACTGAACAATTTGTTAAACAGAACTCAAAACAAATAAAGAGAAAATTGTCAAGTATTACAGCTTCCTCCTCTTTTCTGTGAAACAGGGTTGAGAAGGTGGGGGCAGGGGGAAGTGGAAACCAGCAGACCATTCCCTTGTCAATTGTTTGGACTTGGACAATGTGCAAGGAACAACAGGATCGTAAGCCACAGTATCTGAAACACAGCTTTAATTCTTGAAATTTCTTGTTTTATCATTTCCATTAATATATATATTTTTTTCTTTTGAAGAAGGGAATCCATCCAGACACAATGAACATCTTTTGACTACAGGTAAAGCCAGTGTAAGAAAAATAGTTTCAAACCATGGCTAGTTCAGTCAAAAGAAACATCCAACTTATGACTAAAAGCAAGCACGCAAGGAAAAATAATCAAGTAGCATTTGTGATTCTTTTTTTTTTTGCTATAATATTTAAGTTCTGCAGGTGGATCACTCCAGATGGATGTGTATTGTTACCATACGGGGACAGGAACAAAAGCAAGGCGGCGTGGGTGTGAAAACGTTTCTGTGGCCAAGGTCACGAGGCAGGGATGGAGGGGTTGGAGGTGGGTTTGTATAGCTGTTAAAAACTGATTTGTGTTCCAATAGGTGCCAAAGCCCTCAATGTGCAGCAAATGTAGCTTTCTTCAAGCTGAAGTTGGACCAGTTGATGGAAAGGCGCTGACGGGTCTGACGGGCAGAGTCCAAACAAAATCTGAGAGAAATTATTAAAACAGACATTAACACTCCATAGATACTTTAAAAGTACCACACAAATACTAATTCTTGGAAATGAGTTTAATTCGTGACAGGGCTTTTATTCTTCTAAATATATTTGAAGACTTTTTTTTATCTGCACTCATGTTTAACGGACATGTAGATGCTTGTCCTTTCTGGGGACAGGTTGACATTTTTCTACTTTTTAAAACAGTCCATTAATGAATAATATTAACTGATGTCTATATTCTTCATCAACATCTTCAGCAATATGTCGGCATGTTTTTGTTATTCTTCACAATGATATGCCATTTATGAGAAAGTTGTTTTATCAGCTTGACAAACAAAATGAAATAACCTTTTCAGTTTAGCTATATATTAGCTTAGCCCTTTTCTTCATACTCTGAGTAATGTCACAGTTGATCAAGTACCAACTATTGTCATCTATGTGACAGAACTTCCCAGACTATCAACAACAAAGAAAAGCAGGAAGCATTTATCTTATTTGATCAACATTTGGTCAGGTTATACCTTAACATACATACCTTTTGAAATACTCCACCTCCCTCTCCGTCTCATCCAATTCAGTACTATCTAGGTCAATGTCTTTGGGCAAGAATACATCATCTAAAAGAACAATATTAAATATTTTTAGTTGAATGGTTACAATTTAGTTTGATGTTTGTTTACTGTATGTTTGTCATTCTTCTTAGTCACCTGAATAGTCAAATTTGAAATACATTGTATTTTCTTCTACTCCAGATGCCTAATGTCCCTACTGATGACTGTCAGTATAAAAGAGAACTGCAGTCTGCACAGAATGAACAATCACTTACCACACTGTAGCTTTCCCATAGAAAACAGCACATTTAATATTAGCCAATAAAGCTTGCAATTAATTAGGGGCTTTAGCCCAGTAACTGACAAGTCCAATTAAGTCAATAGTTCTTAATATCCTAAATATCCACTATTTTGGTACTGACATGTTATGGAATTTTCCAATTGAATCTTAATGATACCAACCTATAGATGTGTTCATCTTGTCCCCTTTCTTTTTCTTGCTCTTCTTAGTCTTGCCTTTGGGCTGTGGGGACTCTGCACTGGGGGGTTTGCCATTTTGCTGGGTCTCAGTCTGAGTGGGTGGAGGGGGAGAGGGGGAAGGGTTTGACACAGGGGGACTTGTCCTGTCTTCCTGTATTTGAGTAAGGGGGTGTTGCTGCTGCCTTTTCCCACTGCTACATCTGGTATTACTCCTTTCCTCCCTGCATACTTCAGTGATTGGGGGAGAAGTTGGGGTCTCGGCAGGACTGACTGGCATTGCTTTGGTAACTGCTGTAGTGGTAGGAGCGATGCTATTAGCAGTCTTTGTCGTCCCATTGCTTTTAGCTAATTCTTGGACTATTTTTACAGCAGACTCAGGAGTAACCCCCTTTCCTGACTGCTTGGATTTAGCTTTACTGTTGACTTCAATGGGAGATGTTCCATTGTGAAGGGTACTTGTGACGCTGGGGATGTTGGTCTCGTTAGAAACACCCTTTGCAGCAGGGCATTTTGAGCTTTTCTGTAAGTTGGGCTGCAGCAAGGGGTCCAGTTTGGGCTCCCTGTGGTAAGGGAGGCGAATAAGTGTTTGAAGCAGCTGTGACTTTCCATTCTGAAGGTTATCTAAGACGTTCTGGGCTGTCTGTTTGAGAGGTTGTGGGTTGTTTTGAGGAGGAGCAGTGTTTTCCTTTGCTTTCTCCTTCTTTTTCTTTTTGGCAGCACGATGCTGCTGCTGCAGCTCCTGCAGCCGTAGCAGTTCTTTTTGAAGTGCTGCCTCTTCCTCTTCCTGTCGTAGTCGTCGTTGTTGCTCTTCTAAGAACTGTTGCTCCTCTCTTTCACGGGCCTCTGCCTCTAAACGGGCTTTCTCCTCCATCTAAAACATCAATATTAATCCATAAGCAGTCATGACAACATATATGACAAACATACACAACAAAAACTGTGCTATGTACAAAGAGTTTTGCTGTACTTTTTGGTCTGTTTGTGCACTTTTGACTCAACTAATCATATCTCCAGTTACCTTTTTTTGTTTGTGCCTGGCTCGTTTGGCTGCCTTGGAACTGGTGGAAGGTTTATTGTCAGCACTGTTAATAAACTGCAATAGGTCCTCCACTCGCCTGTGGTCCTCCACCCCTAAATCTTTTTCGATCACTGGCTGCTGCTCCTCACGCTTCGGTTGTTCCTCCTTGCGCTTTGTCAAACGCAAGCGTAGCTTCTCCCTCATCTCTGCATAATTACGACTGGTCGGAGCAGCTGGTGGCTGAAAATACAAGACAGACTGTCAGTAACAGTAAATTAAGTACATTAATTATTACTTACAAGGTAACTCCACACCTACACCCGTTTAACTTTAAATGAAAAAAGTAAAAATTAAATCTAGAGATTTAGGCAACTACTTCTTGGCTACATTTTGTTGAAAACAATCAAAATTTGATATGAGTATATTCTTAGTTTTACCCCTCCATGTCCAAAGAATTCACAGTAGCAGCAATCGCAGTATTTTCCTTCCTTCTGATTGGTTGAAGTAGAGGTGGAGGAGCTGTGCTCAGAGCAGCTGTCCTCATCTTGACTCTCCTCGCCATCGTATTGCTGGGGCTCATATGACCCGTTTCCTTCACAGCGATGGCCTTCACAGTCAGGGTCACTGACAAAAGATCATATTTTAAATCAACCCTCTTCAATACAAACTTAAATTCTGGACATTTTCATTCTTCTGCATCACAACATCAAAGTACACATTCCTCTTAAATTTGTCCAAGTTAGTAAACAATACCTGCAGACACTCGGTGGGGCGCTAGCAGGAACATCCATCAAAGGGGCTGGAGGTTCTGCAGGTGGGAGGTACATACCCTGGTGGGTCTCCACAAAGTCTGGGGCCTGAGTGGCCATCTTTGGAAAGGGCTGCGAACCCATGACAGGAAGATGTGAAGTGGGTGCAGGTGGTAAAGCGGGACTCGAGAGCAGAGGGAAAGAAGTCAATCCTGTGGAACTGTTTCTAGGGGCGACTGAAGTGGGCTGTCTGTGGTCCTCTTTACCTAAACTGTGAAATACATCATCTAGAGAAGATAAAAAGTACACAGAATTACACTTTAATAATCTAAAGACTGTGAAGTAACAATAAATACATATCTGAGCCAATGTATACTCTGACTTACAACTGAAACAGAGCCCGCTCTTTTGCCAACAAACATGCAGCAGAACAATTAGCATTTATATTCAAGATCTTGGCACCACTTCACTGGTTTTCAAATAGGGTTAAAAAATGTTGGAGTGAACAAAATTAACAGAATTTTGTTGACATTTGAGGAAAAAAACCTCCAAAACAAAACAAAAAAATGTATTAAAAAAAGTAGAAAAAGTTTGTGTGGTAACCTTAAAAACGAAGGGTTAAAATCGTGAAAAAAGGTTATATTTTCATTTGTGCTTTCATTATGAGTGTTTGTTACATTTGATTTAACCAAAAATATGGCAATTTAAAAAGCTACATGGACCCATAAAGTTGACCAAGATTCTTTCACTCTTTTATTGACTTAATTTGGTTGGTTGGGACTGGCCAAGTTTAAAACAATATTTACAAATAACTGCTTTGTAGAGCATTAACACTGAACACAAAAGTGTTAAAACAACTCTTACGGCTTTCTTTATACATAACTTAATTATTGTGCTGAAGACAGGCCATTAATATTAGCACGCAATTCAGTTTTCAGGTATACTAGTTACTCTTTAAAGAGTTAAAATTAATTTTATTCAAATTAAGCAACTATATATGAACAATTGCACAAGTGGCCAAAAATAAAAATGCTTTAGTTTTGGTACTAACCTAACCACTACTCCTACTTCCTATATTACCTATCGAGTTGGGTCTTTTAGATGCGA
Organism: Millerichthys robustus; assembly: GCA_034783495.1. NCBI lineage: Eukaryota > Metazoa > Chordata > Actinopteri > Cyprinodontiformes > Rivulidae > Millerichthys > Millerichthys robustus. The sequence continues at coordinate 11,359,632 of JAVKLF010000100.1, forward strand.
GGTGGATGGGTGGGTTATTACTTGACTGGACAGTGGTAGCAGTGCAGGACACGGACGATGTGGCAGAGGAGGTGGCCATCACTACACGGTTAGTCTCTAAGAAGGCATCCTGAAAATTGTAGAGACATTTTTTCTTGGCGCCTGTCTTCTTCGGCTCTTTGGCTTCTGAAGAGGAGCACGATGACGACGAAGATGATAAAGAGGATGACAACGATGAGGAGGAGGATGTGGATAGAGGCATGGACAGTGAGTTGTGCTCCAACTGGGAGCCAGGGGAGGATGTTGGGGGCAAGGGTACATCAGGGAGGGGTGGTCCAAGCATGTCACCTGTGGATTATCATATAAATAAAGAAGGGAATTGATTATTTTAACTGGTCCTGACATACTGAAGCAATTCTTGTCTTCTACTGTAGCCAGGGGTCTCACCTGGAAGGCATTCGGGCAACAACATAGATGAATTCCAGCTCTTCATCACAACAGCATCCCACAGATTTTCAAACTTCAGAGAGAGGCACTGCAGTGAGCTATTACAGTCACCTGCTGCACTTGTACCACCACAGCAGTTCTGGTATACATGATCTGGTAGCGATGAGCTGAGAGCTGGCTGCTTGGCCGCTGAGTGGTTTGATGTAGGGTTTGGGGACAGAGGCTAAAGGGAAAAATTAAGGGATTACAATAACAGGTTTGAGTAATTCAAATTTGATTTGCCTTTGGGTTTTCCAAAATGAAGTTCAGGCTGTCCCCTTGTGGCAGACACAGAACTAACAATGACAGTAAGTGAAACTACAATACAATTAAGCTAAAGGTTTCTTCCTGGAACATAAAAAAGTCCCCAGTGAATGAAATTAACTATTCTTAAAAGTAACTTCTGTAGCTAACATTTCACATAAGTGCTCTTTAGGAAGAAAATCATTTACAAATGGTCACAAACCAAAGAATCCTCCTCACCTTGTTGTGTGAGAGAGGAGGGCTGGGTGGATAGAGTGTTGGATGGAGCAGGGGACGGGAAAAGTTGTGTAAGGGCAGATGACCGTGAATGTGTGGGTACAAGTGAAAGGCAGGGTGTGCAGGGGGAGCCTTAGAGTCTGTGAAGAACTGGTGTCCGACACCAGGGGGAGGAACAGCATGTAGCCCACTGGGGGGCAGACATGTGGCAGGGCTGGGGGTGGAGGAGCTGGGGTCCTGGTTGCACACATGGCACTCACAGGCATGCTGGACCTGTCCTACCTGAAGGTATAGTTCAAAACAAACAAATTCAATATTGACAACTGTGTTTAATTTTCATATAAGAATAGGTAAGAATATAATGTGCGAGTTAAAAGATATTTCTCACAAATGTTTTTTTCTTCACAAATGTGTTAGTTTTAAATAAGACATTTTCAGAATTGAAATTTTTACTTGTTTTCTGAAACAAATATGAATGTTAAATCACAAGACTTGCCTTCACAACTACATTCAAAATGGGAGGATGACAAAATAAAAAGGAAAGCTCGAATTTTTGGAAGTGAGGTTCTGTGGAACAATTAGAAACAGTTATCTCACCTGTTGCAGACAACTCTTTGAAAAACTTAATACTAGAGAAATAAGCTAGCAAGCTAAAAGCTAGTTTGAGCAGATCAAGACCATAGGGGATTGCTTCTGTAAAATACAACATTAAACATTTCATTGCAAAAATGCTTTAAAATCATTTACAACACAGTTAACTTTACATTAATTAGTTATTCCTGCAGAACTGTAGTAATTTACTAGCTAAAAGTGTTCCAGCTTGCACTCAGAAATAGTCTGAACTAAACTATTTCTCCAAAGTGGAGTTATTTAAACAGTCATTGACTACAGGTAGTATATTATTTGTCCAGAACCCCACCTCAATATTTCTTAACTATACCTTTAAATTACCGACATCATAAGAAGGCCAATGAAACCTTACTCTAAGTATTCCAGTACCTGTTGGTGGTTATAAGAGGGTGGAGGACTGTTGGTCTTTCCTGAAGAAAACTCTTCCTGCTTCCCAGGGGGCTCCCCGCCGGCCTCGCCATTAGTTTCCTCTTCGTCACCCTCTGATGAACTACTGCTATGGGTAATGTGTGGAGACTATGCCAGAATAAAAGTAGAACAAAAAACAGAGAGGGCCAAATTAGGTCATATGTAGAGAGCAGTGTATTCCCCTAACTACCAGTAACCCATTAACTCATGTGCATCAGTTTCATCATTTAGAAACTTAGTGGGGAAATTCACAACTAATCTTTGGGTGGACAATTTTCCTAACCCAATAACTCACCCCTCCCTTCAGGGTCACATTTCCACCCTTCCCGTTGAGGTTATTGTGAAGTCCATTCACAGCAGCTGTCACGACGCTGTTGTCGTAACTGTTCAAGGGGTAAATGTTCACAAATTTACTGGACAACGGAGGCACTTCGTCATCATCGCTGATACTATCAGGGAAGAAATGAGTGATCAGGTTAAAGGAAATGATTAATATTTCAACATAAAACAGATTTTGTGATACATTTTAGAACAAGTAAATGAAACAAGTACACACAGTAACAAATACTTAAAGGAACAGTGATTGGTTGACTTACAAAGTGTTAACTTCCCCTTCAGGCATGATGAGCCTTGGATGCTGCTGGATTGTGATGGGAGAACTGGAGTTGGAACCAGATGCTGAACTACCCGAAGACAGACTGGGAGGGTGCAACTCAGGCAGGTAGTCCCTGGGTGGCTCCCCTTGCGAGGGCAGCTTGATGTGAAGGTCCTCAGCGATGGGAGAGTCCATGATGCCGCATGTTAGAATGTGGGACAGACTGCAGTCGTCACACGTGCACCTGTTGGTAAAAACAGTTTTGTTTCTTGAAATGTTATCAAAAAAGCAAAAACGTGGTTAGAAAAATGATGGGTGTTGGCAGAAAATAATTATTACAATAGGAAGAACTTTAATTAGACTCTTTTTGTTCTGACGGAATTAATTATAAAGTATCAAATCCAACTTGTTGGCAGGAATAAGTTAGTGTTGGGGTATATTTGCATAAGCTGTATATATTCTGATTTGAATTAAATGTAAAAAATTATTCTAAAACACATTGACATGCAAACATTTTCAGAATCCTCTAACCTGAAAAATTTTCTTATTTAGAATCAAGGTTTTATAAAGCATTCTCATTCATATATTTTTTTCTTAAATTAGTTAGAGTCACATCATAAACATTTGGAGTTTCTTTTGGCATTAACAGAAAATAATCAACGAAGAAACAGAACATCCCATGATACCAGTGAATGCTGCAAACCTACCTTCTTCTGTAATTACAGTTTGGACAGTCTGGAATACTAAGTCGAGATGAGAGCATTCTCATGGTGTCTGTAAAATTGTTATCTCCAGTGGAGGTCTTTTTACTGTTGGGTATCTAAAAAATAAAAATAAAATACAGGGAAAAAAATAGATAATGCTTTGAAGGACAGGCATGCAAATGTAAATCTAGTATGGCTTCCTTGTACACTTGCAGCATACCTGTTCTTCTATAAACCGTCTCTGCTTAAAAAACTCCCAGTCCTCCTTTAGCATTTGCTGTTTGGTCTTCAAGGTCTTGACATAAGCAGAAAAACAGAGCAACCAATATTTACAAATGGAAAACCAGCAGAAAAATACAAATTTGAAGGTAGTTCTTATGTCTTAAGTCTTACATTTTTGCTGACCAAGGACTTGTGCACCTCTGTTCTTTGGTTGTTAAGACTCTGATCCTCCACCTTAAAAAGCAACTGGCAAATTTTTTTTTAAAGTTAAGTCCTGCAGAATTCCTTGTGTAAACTTTTGATTTATTTTAGCATTTCAACTTCAATGTGAGTACCTGTTCATCTACATAGTCATCGATCCTCTTTTCACACTCCTGCCAATCAGCAGCCACTGAAGCCATCTCCTGCTCCAGCAGATGGTAGCTTTCCAACAGAGTTCGGTACATGTCTTCATTATATGAATCATGAGAGGCAGTACCATGTCTGGAATGAATTACAAAAATATGGGGATATATATATATTTTTTATCTTTGAGGGAGTATCGGTTGTTTTAATGGCATCAAAACAAAACAAAAACAAACAAAAAAAATACATTCTAGTTAGTTTACTTTGAAAACTAGTGACATTTAAATCTCTGTCAGGTCAAACACAATCTGCAGCGGTTGTTTCCATTCTAACAAATACACATCAAGTCTTCTCCAAAATTAGCAAAAAGTTGTTTTTTTGCTAATTAATTGAAGTTTTTATCTTTTCTCCACATTCAAAAATAGTAAGTCCTCTGGACATTTTTTTTGTTAAAATGTTTTGTCTCTTCTCCTTAACGTTTCAACAAAAATAACCAATCTAGAGGACCTATTCAAGGTTTTTTTTCTTTCATGTTTCTACCTGGATTATTGAGATGCATTAGGACATTTCCCCACATTGTTTTCATTAAAGTATTAGTTACTTGTTTATTCTAAATGAAAATCGAAATACTTCCCAAAACCTCAAAACAAAAGCAATTTAAATAAATAAATATAAAACACCAAATTCAAAAAAGTATGTTTGCTAAAAAAATGCATATTCCTTATATAAGATCCCGCAGTTTTTTTAAAGTTGTGATAAAATTAGAAAGTATAATTGAGAAAAAGAAACCATGTCTATGCTTTGACATTGAATTTCAAGCAGAAAAAAAACCTGTTGTACCTCAGCTGTGCAATTAGCGCTGGTAAACTGTTGTGTAAAATTGGTTCACAGAAAACCAGATTCTCAAAAAGGTGCTTGTTGTGTAGCTCCCATGTCACTTGAAATTTCTGGAGGTGCTCATTCTCCTGGAAAAGAAAAGAAAATGTGTGGATGATTACTTAAAACAGTAACAGCCAACAACAGAAAATGTATAAATATGTCAAACACAGATTAACTGTTTTCTCCACAAGCTTGTGTTAATGACCTAAGTGTTTGTGACATACACCAGCTAAACTAACCAGGGTGAGCAGGAAGCTGCTGATGGTGCGTGCAGCTTGGCAGAGGGCGTTGTACTCCTCCAGCAGCAGCGATATGAACTGATGGGCCTGAGGAGGACCCTGGGCTGCAGCCACAGTCCCTGGTGCTCCTGCAGTCTTGGAGCTGGTAGAAAGGTGCTTTAATAACCGCACCTTCATTTCCAGGACATATTCTCGAGCCTGCTGTTCCAGTCGTTGGTAGAGCTGATAAGGATCTTTTACGCAAAGCCTACAGAACAATAAATATGTTAAACAGAACAAAAAGTCTAAATATTTCTTGTTATCTCATATCAACAATTTAATTTTCTTATCTAATGCTAGTAATTCCTGTTTGAGATGTCTTTCTGTTATCAAG
>JAVKLF010000100.1:11365071-11378193 GCA_034783495.1 Millerichthys robustus
TGTTATCTCATATCAACAATTTAATTTTCTTATCTAATGCTAGTAATTCCTGTTTGAGATGTCTTTCTGTTATCAAGAGGCTTTTACAACACAAGACAGCCCTCTAGTGGACAAACACACCTGTCCACCAGTTCCTTCATGCCCTCTTTGTCTTTCTCCAGAGGCTGATCTTGGTCATCGGCAAGTGGTGTTCCAGTTTGACGATAGATGCAACGCACCAGATAGCGAACCTCCGACCAATGGTTCTGCAGTTGCTGTGACTCTCTCTCTGATTCTGCAGAAATCTCCCTGCCATTTTCATAAAGACACAACATTTTTGTTAAAACACACCTAAAATCTGATATTACCTCCAACTTATAAAGTCTTTACTGACCCTCTCTCGTTGCACGCCTCACAGCTGCACACTGCATCTGAAGGCAGAGGTGCAGTGAGGTCTGGAGCAGAGAGCATGGGTAACGTAGGTGCAGTGGTGGTCAGCCTGTCCACTGCGGCTGCCTCCTGGGTCAGGTTTCCATTACCAACAGGCATGTGCAACAGGAAATCCTGACTCTGTGGGTTATCAAAACATCGAATTGAACATAGAGCCTTCTTCTTCATTTTATTCCAGATAACAGATCATGTTTATTATAACTGGCTGTCACATACTGGGAGGTCAAACAAATTAAATCACGCCTCCACGTCTTTTTAGCCATCTAATTCACCCCCACCTCCTGAGGTGCTTTTTATTATTTGTTTATTATGCTGCATTCACTGTTGTTAAAAAGCAAAAACTCCAACCTTTGTTTTTGTATTTTCTATTTACAGCCTTGTGTCATCAAAACATTTTACATTTATTTAACTCCACCAATATTTGCAACTCCATGTCACTCTTTTGGAAATGGAAATCAAAAATTTTGATTTTCCATCGTTTATAAATGCACCAGTAACAGGAGTTGAGAATTGGTTATTTAATTTGATCAAATTTAACAGCAGGCAAATGGCAACAATAACGAGGAAAACCACACATGTAGCATGTTTTCTACAGAAACAAACATTTAGTTGTCTTCCCATCACAGTTGAACATTACAAATCCCTTCACATAAAGCTGACTCACCCCTAATGACTGCTCCAGAGTTGTACGTCTATCTTCCTTCTCCACTGTGAGTCTACAGTCTGAGCATACCCACAAAGGCAGCTGGAGGGCATTGGCTGAGTTGGTGGGCTGTGCCGTACCGTTCTGGCCCACAATGCCTGCCTCTGAAGGCACCATGCAGTCCTTACGCTCGCATCGACACAGAAGGCAGCGATCACCAGCCGTGTAGGGTGCCCGCTGGTTCAGGCCGAACGTAAACGGAGTCTGCAGTTGGTGCAGAAGGGGGACATGCACACAAAAATGATGCACAATTGTGTAGAAAATATGGTTTGAAATATTTCTCAATAAACCAAGAAAATACATACACAAGATAAATGCATAAAATACAGGAGACTATCAGTTATTTGAACTGGAGCTGCAAATTGTTTATGCTTTCAAATTCATGTTTGCTTACTTCCACAATTTTTACATTTTTGAACATCAGTTCGTATAATGAAAAGTTTCTGCACTAGATCAGTCTTCAGGTCCTACTTTAACCTTTGTGACACCAGCTGAACACCAGGTATAAGCAGCTGTGTAAACAGACCAGTTCGACACTATTACAGATACAAACAGTTCTCCATAATAAACAGCTATGGTATAAATAGAACTCCAAAAAGAGATAAAAATCCCCACATTATTAGGTTATTGAAAGAAATCCACAACACATGCAGCAGAAATGGTTGGCTGAGATTTTTGAAAGTTGTTTTGCAATCATTTCTAAACCTTTAATATGACTTTTCTTAAGAAACTAATTGTCTGATGGTTAACTATATTCATATGTTCCAGTTGAAGCAGTACAGTCAGAATCACGTGAAGACAGAATCGATACCACACCAAAACCTAGGTCAACATATCAGGATTCTATTCAGTCCACATCTTTCTGCTCTCAACTTCTCAACATCACAAACATGGTAATTTTAAGACTCTTTTTCAAACTAAGTTTTAAATAAGATAATAGCAAAGTTATCAGATGTTTCAGGGTGGAGGGTGTCACAGTTTAACTAATGTGAGCAACATACACTAAACTGTTCGCAGGATAAGTGAAACCAAGTAATCCCAAGAGTCAAAGCACTCACAGCCAGGTGAATGATGGAGATAAAGGTGGGACTAATCTATATTCATAAATCTTGCTTCTTTCCTTCAGTTGATCCATTCTTCAAGGTTCACTACAGCAAGCATGCATGAAAATTTAGCCAAATGTTTTACGCTAGATGCGCTTCCTGATGCAACCTGGATTTAAATCTGCAGTCTTAAGATTGTGAGATCGCTACACTGACTACGAAGCTATAATACCTCATACTCGTACATCTGTACATAGGAAAACTGCAAAAGTGTGAAGTGCCATCTAAGCTGTTAAATGTTTGTTTAAATGCAAAAAATAATGATATGTTTATATATTATTTAACAATGCCATATAAGCGGCTTAGAAAATCCTTTGAAATGGTTTTACAGTATAGTTTATTCTCCAACTTTATTTTACGTTTATCTATTTATTTATTATTAAATCTTCAACACAGTGTACATCACATCGTACCAAAAGTGATTACAAATTAAGCACAGACTTCACTGCAAGTCACCTTTTACTAATTTATTTACTCATCATCAGCCTCAAATATTAGGTATGGAGCTGATGTAAATTTACCTGAAGGACTCCGGAGAAGTCAACATTCACTGGTCCTTCCTTAAACTGTGGAGTAACAATGTTGTTCACTTTGACCTGAGGGACACAAACAATTCAGCGTGTACATTCAGCTCACAACGTGGCACTTTTGTAGCTGATTAACTTCAGGCAGTAAATATTGTCTAAGTTATGCCTGCCAGTCTGATTCCAAAAGCCAAACCAATTATTTAGTTTTGAATACATGTTGGATTGTCTGCCAGTGTGTGTAACATCAGACTTATCCAGGCTAGAAATATTGGCTAAAACCACTATGTAAGTGAAGCGTGTCAAGAAGTCATATTAGAACATTTAAAGTTTAGCCTTAAATAACAGAACATGTTTCCAACTTGACACTGGTATCTACATGTTAAGTATGCAGTTTACTTTTTTGGGATTACAGCAACTGACTGTCAAAGTCATCATTTGCTGTATATACTAATACTGATGAATAGGAATATTTTTCAGACAGAAAATCATTACATAAAATAAGTCCAGTGAACACAACAGGATGGTTGTTGGTGTGTATCATAAGCCTAACACATTTTCTTATGTGACAGCATTACAACTCTTTACCACACAGAACAAAAGGTGGTTACGTTTCTGAAAACTGTTAATATTTAAGCTAAAAAAACTAATTACTAAAATTGTGTCAGTAAGTAAACGTTTTAAACATAGCTCTGTTACAAGAAAAGGCTCCAGTCCTAGTTTCAATGTGAGTCGCTGTTTTAATCATGTTTACCAAAAAAACTTAGTCAGTTGGCTAAATTAAATTGTGCATAAAGAAAACATCCTTGTCGATTTAAACCTTCACATTAAGTAAAAAGCCGACGATGAGCATGTAAAAACAGATCTAAACCAGATGGAGCTAAGTTGTTAGCATTAGCTAGCATTAATGTTTCGCTCAAAAACAGCAGCTTTAACAGCCATCTGTGCTGAACCGAATAATTCACACGAATAACTTCAACTTTTCAGACCTAATCCTAACGTACACGATCTATAATTTCTTAAAATAATGCTTCATGGAGTGCAAATTGCTGTCAATACAGCCAGGATATTTTAACTTCAGCTAACGATGGTAGTCACGACGGATCCGCTTCTTATCGGTCTGTCGGTGCATGACCCGGCTAGAAGTAAAGACATTTCTTAGAGGGGAAAAAATGGGCATAAGAATAAACTGCTTCAGTGGTGAACGTTTTTTTCCTTTCAATAGTTGAAAAGCTTGGCATCCATACAACTGTTATGTTTTATTAGCTATATGATCAAAGGTGATGTACGGCGCTTTGACCGCTACATCTGAGGCAAATATCCGGCGAATGCCCGGGTTCACACATTGAAATATCTGAGGTACAAACCCCGCCTTACTCGGTACCCCGCGCCATGGCGTATAAATGGTGCAGACCCACTGTTCGGCCAAGAACGTTAGCTTCATGTTTACGGCGAATTGTCAATACAATAAAACCGATTTGGCTGTTGCTGTATTACCGTTTTAACTACTTTTTACTTTTCAAAAACACAATGACCACAATAATATGTAGTTTAGACGTATAACTGTACGCTACTTTATGTTTGTTACTTAGCTGGCTGTTTTTCTCACATCAGTTTAGGCCCAAATCAGATGTAGCTGATAACACTCGTTTCTGGCATTCTTACCTCTCCGTTTATTCCTGTGGTGGACCCCATGTTCCCGTTGCCTGTATTCCCAGATGTTAAAAAGCTGACCACAGATTCAGGTGTAGGTGTTCCTAAGGCCGGAGCTACCCCGGCCGGAGCTACCCCGGCCCTGGTGTTGCAGACAGCACTGCAGCTACTGCCACCGCCCCGCTTGTTCTTCCTGCGTTTAGCCCCACGTTTAGCATCAGTTGGACTCATTTTTTCCGCTAAATAGACGAGACAACTTTCCTTCCAGTGCTGGTAGAGTACTAAGCGGAACACTTAGTACATTCACGTAGGTATAAATGTGGGAGAACGATTTAAAGACTCCCAAATCGACGTAGTCCCATCAAAGTGTAAACCGACTTCATAGATTTCAATATGGCCTCTGTAGCCGGACTAACTCAACTCTGCGTTGAAACGTAAACGTGCGTGCCCCACCCAAGCGGTTATGGGAAAATGAGTTTGTTGTATAAAATTTACACGGACTACAACAAGGCAGTTGCACTTAACCCTGTGACATGATAACTTATCAACAACTTTATTGGTAAAGTAGTCATTATTCCTATTATCATAATAAAATGATTCCCAAACATTGCCGAAAATATGAGTAAGGTATAAACATATTCTTAAAATATGAGTACTAATTTGGAAAAACTAGAGTCGTTTGGATTCATTCCTGTTTATTGTTCGTATATTTTTCTCACCGTCTCTGCGATAAAGTAGCACAGAAAATAGGTATGTTTTATTTACACAACTTTAGGCTCTAAAACATTGTTTACTATTTTACACTATCTCTATATCTACTGCAACAAAACTGCAGCGCTTTTAGTTTACGAACCATTATTAGATTCGACTGGTCACTCTCCAGAACAATAGGTGGCAGTAATACATCAAAACTTTGTTTCGCAACCACAAGTTAAAAAGAAAAGAAAAACTGGAAAAAATGCAACAGCAGAGGGCGCTCGTCTGCAGCAAAAGATGAAGTTTGCTTCAGTTCTGGATACACATAGGCAATTTGTTCCGGGGTGCAAACATAACGTTTGGCGTGATCCAAGAACGTGAAGGACCACCGATAATAGTTCGGTAGTGTATTTATGCATCGTTTGCATTATCGACACTCAGCACCTTTCCAGAAAACAAGTGGCGCAGGGGCACCGCTGAAGGGTTTTCGTTAACTCCCGTAACGGCTAGTAGTTAGCCACACCCGCAGACAGGTAACGTTCACAAGTTTTTAGCTTGTTCGTTTTAAGTTCTATCTTCCTTATGCGTGACATAAAATATGTTTTACCTAGGTAAATGGCTTGATTAAGTTTCGTATTAGTTTACTGTCGGCGTTGTAGAGTTACTGGAGTCTAAATGTTATTGACTCTGACTTAGTGAAGCGTTCAGGGCAATCCAAACAAAATGGACAGTAGCATTCCAACTTAAGCGGTTTGTTGATTTCTTAATCATATATTTAACAAAATTACTTGAATGAAAGCAGCGTTAAAGCGTTTTATTTGTCACCCTTAATCGCCTTTGTAAGTCACGTGACTTAATTGTTGCAACATGTGAGACGCCCAACCTTGTCAAACGTTGCAAAGGTTTTTCCGGGATTTGAGGTCGCAATGCCACAAGTTACTGTAATCTGATAATTGGATCATGTCAAACTTCAGAGATAACAAAATTTAGAAATCTACGGACAATAAAATTCAGTCACGTTTCTTGTTGATGTCAAAAACCTGGATAAGTATAGAAACTACCATTGACTCAAAATCATTCTGAACTCCAAGATTTCTGTGTAAATATGCTACAGATAACCAAATTATTATATGTTCTAAAAGTAAAAACTCAACTAGAAAAAAATGAAACAAAAAATATACTCTATGCACTCTGTTATGGACTTGCGACCTGTCCAGGGTGTACTCCGCCCCTCGCACTGTGACTGCTGGATGTGGGCACCGAGTGACCCCTGTGACCCTGAAAGGAAGAAGGGGGTTAAGATGATGGATGGAAAATAGTACTGCCATTTATTAATGAGACAATGATCTAGTGGTAAATTGTGAGTGCACAAGAGTGTAACCACTATGGCTTTACGCATTGTCTTATGAACTTCCCTTTCAGTTTATAAGCTCAGTATTCATCTGTTATCCAGTTAGGAGCCCAAACCAATTGCAGGTATGGTTGGAAGTAATGAAGGGTGCTTGAAATTGTTTTAGAAGGGTTGAACATAAGTTTATTTTTGAGTGCAAGTCTATTGAAACAAAGGTCAAGAAGTTTGTGCTGCTCTTGAACACAACACCAGCACATGTTCCATACTTAGAGAGCACATTGCATTTTCACACAGATGAGTATATTTGTGGAGATGTGTTATGTGCATTTAGTGTTTTACAAGACAGTTTGCAGATTGAAAAGCTGATGTTCTGATTTGAGAACAAACTTGAACACTTTACACACTAGGTGCAGACTGAAATCTGTGTTCCTCCTTTATGCAGTTAAGGAAGTGAATACTGGACACCGCTCCTATCAGCATAGAACTGATGCGGGGGGAGGGGGCAAGTGAACCCAATTTACAGCCAAACGGAGCCATCAGATCCCCTCTCTATAGGGGTCAGCTCTCATTTCTGTAGTTGTCATCATTTTGCTTAGAATTTGTATTTGGAATGTTTTAGATGGATGTGTCTAGGTTTTTCTACCATCCATCTTTAGCTGTTCTCTTCTATACAACTTTGTCAAACTGTGTCTCGTGACAGTGTTACTTTAAAGTGATATTTCAGACATGCTAAAGTGGTATTCTGTGTGAAAGTTATAACATTTGTTTGCTAACCTAATTAATTTACAGCATAATGGCTTAATGTTCTTGTGTTTGTGTGAGTTTTCTCTGGGTACTTGGATTTCCTCCCACAATCCAAAATCATTCATGTTCAGCTGCCTTTAGGTTCAGGCCTCACTTGAAAAATAGATTAGTGATCTCAGTGGGATTTGCCTGGCTAAATCAAGGTTAATAAATAAACAAATCTGTTGTAGATGGCTCTTGGAACGACCTATTTGGAGAAATATTTTCATTTTAACCCCACTGAGCTAAAATATGGTCCAAGTGGGGTCATGATCACAGTGGACTGCTAACCTAAAATAACTACAAGCTTTAAAATATTGTATTAATGCTAATACTATTTTATAAACTATCTCACCAGTTTTGCCTTTTACGGTTGTATTCATCTAATTTTATGGTTATTTGCAAGCACAGATAATATGCAGCAGCGGCTAGCTGTAGTAAAACATATAGTGGTTTATAAAATGCTCTTTATGTAAACTACTGTGAAGTTTTTGAAACTGGATTTGTTTTAAGATGGCAGCAATTTCCTTTAATTTTGTGTTTAAAAAAATTAATGTGACCAACCCAACCATTTTTTATTTATTCGAGCACCTAGTTCTTGCTTAAAATGCTTATCTCTACCATCTACAGCAGGTTAGATGTTAATTGTACACAATTATTCCACAGAATCCCAATTTAAAATTTCTGAATGAGCCCTTTGAGATATATATATATATATATAATTTTAGTACATCTTTAGTTCTGAAAGGGGAAAATAGGATGTCGGTATTTAGATGTTTCAGGATTTGTTAAATGCACCATGAACAAAATTTTATTTTATTTTTTTTTTCGCCTGCCCTGTCCGACATGTATGCATTCATTAAGATCACACTGAAAACTTTTTCAATGTCTTGACAGTTTTACTCTACAACAGGAGGGTTTAAAATGATCCTCCTGTTGAATAAAAATCTGTTTACACACAAGCACAAACACAAGACGGTTCAAAGTGAGATGTCAGGCAGGCCTTTAGGATGTTTTTCATACCGTCCTGTCTGTCTTGTTTCAGGTATGTCTGATGTTAGTCTTGAGACTGAGTTGGGGAAGACCTCAGCCGAGGACCCTCGGCAAGATTGTGAGGAGGCTGATAAAGCAAAGGAGAGTTTGAGTGAGGATCTGACTCCGGAGAGTGTAGACAGTAGCAGGGGTGGAGAGGACACAGAAGATGTAATGTATGACATCGATATTAACAGTGACGAAGACCATGCAGGATCTCGTGGGAAGAACGTTCAGGAGCAATACGAGGGTAGTCTGAGTATCAGTGCAGTCTCTGGCAGCGCGGGCGAGGAGGCGAAACACCGTGTTGAATTGTCCAAAACCCCGAAGGGAAATGGAGAGTCTAACTCTGAAACTAAGGTGATATTTACCTTCATGTTGAAAATTCAACCCGCTCTATCACTTCCTCTATGTGCTTTACTTGTTTTGCTTTGATTTACCTGGTTTGCTGGGGTGGTGGCAGCTTCTTTCCTGAATAATCACGCATCAGGTTTAATTTGATGTTCAGAAAAAATGCATTGGCCTGAGCTAGAATGGGATAATTAAGTATCTATTTTGGTTGTGATTCTTCAGGTTCGCTATGCTTTGCTGGAACTCGTAGAAAACAATCTGATCTCGGTGGGTGGCCTTCATGCAATATACCTTGTTGCTTTGTGATGTGCCTTGTGGTTTTTTTTGCAAAGATAATTAAGACTCTTTATATTTTCTCTCTCTTTCTGGCTTATTGTAAAATAATCTCAGACTTGTTTATCTCTGCTGTTTATTACTGTGACTCGTTAGCATTTTGTTAAAGCTCAAAGTGTTGATTGCTATCATCTCTGTCATAAGTAAGTATTCACTTCTTTACAAGTTTTATAATGTGAATTTGAGATTGTGTTCTCCCCTCTGTAGGCTGTGGGCATACAGTTCCTAACTTTTTCTTTTAGTTTTTAGTCAGTCACATGGTTGGCTAAGAGATTTCGACTCCTGACTGCAACATTTTTGGCAGTCCCACATTTGTCGTATAATGTATAGTTCTTCAGGATGTTGAATCGAGTTATGTCTTACACTCCCTGCAGTGTATATCACATTGAAATAAATTTTTACATTAGAATTATCATTTTTAATATTGTTTTAAGAATGTCTTTAGATTTAGCATAACACACACCATGAGGATTTCTTTATTGCTGCTGCTTAAAGGGGAACAGGCAGTTCATTGTCATCCATCCCTCCTGTATTATGCTGGCTTGTGTCCAGGATACTGAACCATGTGGAATCACAAACTACCTTGTCTGTTCACATGCCTGATTAATTCAGAGCCACTTCGCTATTGTGTGTATGCTGCAGTAGGTTAACACTGCTTAACAGTTTGTCCAGTTTAGTGTTTTCAGATCAGTTTGGCTCTGAGATCTGATTATCATCTGGTGTCTGTTAGTCTCATCCTTGCTGGGTCTTGGAATATGATTCTGAAATAAAGATAAGATAGTTTTGTCACAGCTTTATTTAAATTAAAACATGCTGTGGTGCTTTTGAACACATTTTTTTGACAATCTTTTTAGTTTTTAGTTTTTGCTTTGTGAACATAGATGCACATTTCCCCTTACACATCCTGTTCAACCTTAGGCCTGTTTACATGTGAATGATCACTAGAAAGAGATTTTCAGATGCTAATTGTGAAAAGTTACACATTTACACTGTAAGGCTGTTAAACCTGCTGTAGTTTCCATGTCCATTCACTAGCTGGCGCTGTGATTTTTATATTTACGGTATGTGAGAGGCAGATGTACCAAAACACTTCAGTCTTGAGCATGAAAACAGTTTGTTTGGACTGAGAATGAGGTTGGTTTGCTCTGTGTTGAGAGGGATGAGTAGTGCAAAGAGCACTTTGCTATCTGCCATTATTACTGTTGTTCATCAACTTGCTCAAGAGCAGAATAACTCTTGATAACAGCCACCCATAGAGTGCGTGAGTGAGACTTGACGTTCTTTGGCATTTTTCTCTGAAGCGATGTCGTGTTAGGGTTTCCAAAAAACTCCACTTTCAGACCTTGATTTAAAAAGTTTCAGAGTCAGAGAAAATGACTGAAAAGTAGCCGAAATGCAACAGTTTCACCTAAAAATGGTGTTGTGAAAGGCGTTCCGGTCAGTGAGGCCCATCTGACATTAGGGCTGTTTATTGGCAGTATGTTGTCATGGAGGCAGATCTTTGTGTTTCTATTTGCCTTCATCAGGGTGTCCTGTGGTCTTTAAGTATTCATGTGTTTGTCACACGACACTCGTGGACAGGTAAAGTCTTTGTCACACGTGCAAACAGAATAATTTTTCAGTACATATTAGTATCTTACATTCCGATTCCGTATTTATAAAATTCGCTGTGAATTGGACTTTTAGGGCCACACAAACTAACTAATTTAGCTCAATTGGCGTTTTAGTAAAACTACAGCTAAAGAAGCTCTAAGTTTAGAGTATACAGCTGCAGAAGGTAGTATAGCCCTTATGTAAGAACTCCTAGAAGTCACAAAACCTTTTTTTTTTTTTACATACAAATGTATTTTTTTTTCACAGCTCCTTCTCTTCAGAAACATTATGGGCTTATTTTAGAGACCTTTGTTTTTTAGTTCTCATTTTGGGTGGTTTGCTCTGCTGACTTTACCTTTTTAAGTTCCTTAGAAATTTTCTGTTGCCTTTTATCAGGTGTATAGTATCATACTAAGGCAAAAAAAAAATTTTCTCTGTATAAACCACTGTTTTTGTGTATAGTCACTATTTTTTGGTAATATCTTCAAGCCTACAAAGACTTAAAAAGTCATCTTTATGCTTTACTGTCACCATTGTATACCTGAGAAGTTTCACAGCAAATATTATCTGAGGCGAACAAATTGGCGTTGACCTGACAACAAAACAAGCTCCTTTTTTATGTTCCTTAAGAAGGTTTAGTAATGTTGATTTGGGTCTGAAAAGCATCTATGTATATATTTGTATTTCCTGGACACTATTTAAAGGCATTCACAAAATAAAGTGTTCTTTAAGCAGTTTGAGCCATCACAGAAACTAGATCACTTGTATCTTTTTCTAGTAATGATAATCGCTTAAAATGGCAGCACAGTTTTACTCTCACAGCTGTGAATTTGCATTTAGTATACCAGTGGCTAATCAGACACACACTACCCCATTATTTTTTTGTTACCCTTTTGGCTGCTTCCTGCACCAAATTAAGGCGGTAATAACAAACGCTAAAGCACAATGTTTTGTTTACATGACCAAAAGGAAAGAGTGAGGAGATGGTGGTATTGTTTATAGCATGTTATATCACTGGGATATTCAAAGGTATCATCACATTCTAAAAGTCTTCTACTACCTTGCAGCACTACTTCAAACAAAAATTTCGCTCATTTTCTCATGTATATTTAATTTGAGACCACTACGTTCAAATAAAACCCAGCATTGGATACACCTGGTGCTGTATGAGAACGGTTAAAATGTTGAATGCAGCGATCTGCCTAATTTTGTTACTTAATCAAAACCTTCTCATTCGTGTGTTAAAGGCCAAAAGTATTCTAAATATTCCTACTTTTGTTAAACTTTTTCTGAGCTCAACATTTTCGTTTGAGGAAATACTGAGAGCTAACCAATTTGGACTCATTGGACATTAAATGATATTTTTTTGAATGTATTTATTCCTATTGTTTTATGTGTTAAGTAATTTACACATTCAAACGTTTAAATTAATTATGTGACTCTTTCATTTCAGGGTCACATCCTACTTTTTTCTGATGGAGGTCATCATTTAGAGCTGTGAGGGTGTGACTGTGTGGTGTTAGTTATATATTCATATTTTGTTTTTAGTTTTGTTTCTGGTGGGTTATAAAGACACAGTAAATAGTACAAGTTAAGATGCTTCCTGTAACATGGCACAGTAAAAGTTACTAAGAGAATCTCACAAGTAAGCTTTCCATTTCGCTCTGAGTGAAACCACTTGTTTACAAGACCAGGGTCCTGTTACCTGGTGATCCGGTGGCCATTTGCATTATTTAGACAATGCAGATGAAAAATGTTGTTTCAGTGGTACAAAATCAAATTTACTTTCTATCAAAATAATTCACTCTTGTCTTGTTTTGGTTGCCTTTTGTTGCTCCAGGTTGATATATTTGGGCCTCAGAAAATGGCACACAGATTAGGTCAGTGTCCCAGTTACAAGGTCCACAGTGATTAAGTCATAAAATGACACTGGAACCAACACAACCCGGTCATCATCTTCCAGCTGCAGACAGTTTATGACAGCGTAATGTGAAACTTATGCGGTCACGGTCCGTCTCCACACCATGTCACTGGGAGAGCCGGCATGCAGATGTTCAGCAGTTATCGCCTCACCATTTCCAGCCATTTTCTACACAGCTTCACATCATACAGAAGTGCAGTGTGGCTGTTAGTAAAACATACTGACCTAAAGCTGAGATTTCTGCAATTCAGCAATGATGGGAAGCATATCATGACTCACTGACAAAACAGGTACTGGCAGCAAACGTCAAAGTGGAGGCAGCTCATGGATGAACACACCTGGAAATATACTAATTAAAATTGCTCCAACAAATCATAATTTTGTTCCAGTTAGGTGCAATTGTTGGACCTAGTTCAGTTTTTAACATTGTTATTTAGCCTGGAGCAGTGTCTATAATTTTTACATGCTTTATCTTGCAAGTCTGGTCTGCTTAAACCCATTCTTCACATTGACTTGTAGTTTTTGGGAGCATATATCATGTGTTGACAGGCTTTAATAGTCCACATGAGGTTTTTTATTTTATTTTTGGAGGGGGTACTTTTAGAGAAACTTGAATAAAACAAAATAACCTATGTACTTGGTGGTTTTTT
>JAVKLF010000100.1:11387075-11407594 GCA_034783495.1 Millerichthys robustus
ACAGCAGTGGTTTATAAATCAACTTATTATATTCTGTAGACATATTGATGTCTTTGGCCAGGAGACCTGTCCTCACAGCCGTTTCACTAGAACTCATCTGAGTTGATTTAAGTCCCAGGTGCTTTTGTTCCACCCCCACCCCCCATTTTAAGTGTTCACATGCTCACCACACCCTCTGTAATACATTTGCAGGATTCTGCTTAATCCCCAGGAAAAGCCTTGACAAAAGTTGATGGTAGAGCCTGACATGCTTTACCTGGAAGTGTTCAGTGACTACAAATGTGGCCTGTTGGGACAAAACACTGTCTGGAGCAAATGATTTTGTCAAACAACAAGGGATGAGTGAGTTGTTGAAGTAAAAATAAAGGTAAATTATTTTTGTATTAAATAAACTTAAATAAACTTTTTCTTGCTATCTGGTGTCAACATGTTAGACATTCCCGACACATGAAATATTTTTCACAATGATTTCTTCTGCGAATCATGTAATAAGACCTAATTAGTTAAAAATAGAGGTAAAATACTCATGTCCCAAGAGGGGAAGAAGCACATCTAGACTGTTCCAGCTCTGTTTTTATTAGAACTCTTAAAGGAATACTTCAAGTATTTTTGAAATTTTGTTCAGGGGAAAGCTGTAGTCAGTATTTTACATGTTGTGGATAGCTTTACGAGCTGTAAAGCTTTCAGGGTCACTGGGGTCACTGATCCCCTTATCCAGCAGTCACAGTACAAGGGGTGGGGTACACCCTGGACAGGTCACAAGTCCATCACAGGTCAATGTTAATAATTTTAAACTACTTTAAATTAGCTGAGGCTATTCCAGTGCAAACTGGAACATATTAAAGTTCTGAATAATTACTTTATTACCTGTTTGAAAGCTTTTTAAATAACATAAATTTAAAAAGATATAGTTTGAATCTGACCACACTGACGAGCTACAAGCAATGCTAAAACCACAGGGAATTGATGCTGTCTTAAAACAACTCAAATGTATTAGATTTGTTGCTGTTGCTGTAAACACTATTGTATGTTATTATAAACATTTACACAGCTTTCAGTTTTACAGTATGTTCTTATTCTGAATGACATTATATGATGTTCCAGCTGGAAGTGCCTCCAAGCTGCACCTGAAGTGCCACCGCTACCTGCCCCTGCTATTTGCACTTGCAAATAACCACAGAATTCTATGTAAATAACAGTGTGGTGCAAAACCGGTCTTGGCTGCACCGCTGACAAATACTACTCAACACAAAACTGGCAATTGGAAGTTGATGCCACAAAGGACAAGCGCCCCCTAGCGGCTGCTGCATTATGATTTTTAAGTCCCCACCCTCTATCACAGGTGTCAAAGTCCAGTCCTCGAGGGCCGCTATCCAGCATGTTTTCTAATTTTCCTGCTCAAACACACCTGATTTGGATGAATGGACGATTAACAGGCTTCTACAGAAATTGAAGAGGTAATTAAATCACTGAAGCAGGTGTGCTGAAGCAGAGAAACAAGGAAAATATGCAGGACAGTGACCCTCAAGGATCGGAGTTTAACACCCCTGATACATTTTTCAGGTTTTTTTACCCAAAAAATGTTGTTTTTTTATATATATAAGTTTACATTTTAAAACTTGTTTTGGAGTAAATTTTTGTTATCATTAACTTTTTTGCTATATATTTTAAAAATGCATTATTAAAGCACATTTAGTTTCAGTTAGACTATGTTCTCACTGCAGGTCTTGATTTTTGTATGGTCGTTCACAAGCGGCGTCACCAGACTCCAGCAGCCTGAACACTAAGCAACCTGCCTTCACGTGCACGCGCGAACACACGCGAACGCGCCTCTTCCACCTGAACCAATCACGTACGAGGAGGTAGACCATACCGCCACTGTCTGCCACAGCTGGTGTGCGTCTGTGTCGGCTGCTGCAAGACACAGGCACACCTGTTCGGAACCGAACCTGTTATCCCATCCTCGGAACTCTGAAGGTGTCGGAACAGAGTCTGTGTCCCGACGAGCCTCCTGTCTCCTTTGTCCGGTAAGTGAGGCGGGACGGCACCACTGCATCATGGATGTGCTGTAGCCTATGTAACTCTTCCTGTGGACGTGTCGGAACCACCGTGGAAACGCATTTTGGTCCAGGACTGAGCGTTTAATGCCTCGGCATTTGTTAGTTTGTTTATGTGGACCTCTTCGGTGACAACATGATGTGTCCTGCAATGCAGTCCAGGTCCAAAGTGACATCAGTACCAGTGTGCAGAATGTGTCAGTCTGATGTTTTATTGGCAACATCAACACAAATTAACTTAATGGAAGTATTCTGAGTACTTATTTAGATATTACAGGTAGTATGGTTTAAAATAGACTGAATTAAAGCATTAAAGCAAATATTATTTATTGTAGCCTACTATAGCCTAGTTTAATGTGGCTTTGACGTATGAGATATTAAAGACAAGTACCCTTTGTATCAGTCACAGATGATTTATAATGATGATAAACTAAAATTTAGAGCAGTGGCTTCAAAGGTTGGGGTGTTGAGGCAATATTCAGAAATGAAATATTTTTTAAGAGGAGAGTTTAAAAGGGCATTTTTGATGGAATTGTCATAAAATATAAACAACCAGAGAAATGGTATTTTCTGCAAAAACAATGTGAATGCTAAATGAATGACTACTGCGATTAGCTGAAGTAGCTAAACTTAACTGTTAAACTAAAGAAAGCAGAACTTTAGCTAAAAGCCTGATTTAACAAAATGTTAAAAGTAGCAAAATACCAGCTAAAAGGTAAATGTAGCAAAAAAAGGGTAGCTAAAAGTAGCTATCAAACCTGTTGCTGGAAGCTGAAAGTAGCAAAAGGTTCACTGAAACTTTTAAGGACTAGCTAAAAGTATCAAAAAGCTACTTAAAAACTAAAGGTAGCAAAAGGCTAGATAGTAGCTAAAAGTAGCAAAAGTTCTGGTAAAGTATCAAATGGCTAAATAAAAGCTATATGTAGCAAAAGTCTTAATAAAGTAGCAAAAAGTTAGCAAAGAATCTCAAAGGTCTAGCTAGTAACCAAATGTTAGTTAAAAGCAAAAAGTAGTAAAAGGTTAGCTAAAAGCTTAAAGTTGCAGAACAGCAGCTAAAAGCTAAAATTAGCAGTATAAATGCAAAAAAAGTATCTGAAGCCGATTTCAGAGAGCATTGTTTTAGGAGACCAGGAAAAAAAAAACGTTTTCCCAAAGTAAAATATTTAAAAAAATATAAAAATGACAAAAACCAAAAGGCATAACACTCATCTCTCATATAAGCTAAACCTTTGATGTATAAGTGGCTAAAATATCACAAAGTATGCAGAAACAGTTAGGTTGGAAATAACAAATAAAAAACAATAAAACAGGAAAACTAGAGTAACTAACTAACTAACTAACTGAATTAATATTTAGTTATTCAGTTGATTTAATAATCATGTTTGAACAGTTCAACGTCCAGCTGATTTGGTCACACATTTCTGCTGCTATTGTTTTGTTGAGCATAAGTTAATGAGTCTGAAACAGAACAAAAAAAATAAAAAAATATATATTTCTCTTAATGAATGGTACCAATGGAGTAAAAAGCCACGCTCTTGTGTTGTTGATTTCACCAACAGCATAAATCCCTTTTAATTTAGCAGGTATGACTTTATAAATCTGCTCCTGTTGGGTCCTCCTACAGCTTTTTGGGCTTCTCCTCACACTTTTACCCAAGATGATTTAGAGAGCAGCACATTCAAGTGTTCAGTGGTGTCCCTCCTACTGCCTCCCCCCACCTTTTTGGTTGCTGTGGAAGTTGAGAGTAACAGAAAAAACTCAAATGTCTGACGTCATTCCAACGTGGAAGATACTAAGGGTGGGCTTGATTTATCTTTGTGGGAGCAGAGTTGCTGGCAGCCTGGGTTAACTCCAGTGCTCTCTATTGTCTGAAAATGTCACATTTTCTTGTCAGGTAAATTAAACTTCTTGGGTAATAAAATGAAACGAGATACGGATAAAGCTATAAAAATAGAAATTGAAATTGAAATTAACGTAATGACCCGGACTGAAACCATTTCCACCGTTTCTTTCGTCTTGGATCGAAGACCAGAGTGTTTTATGTGTGTGGTAGTGTTCCACAGGTGTATTTTAATGAATCATGCTGTGTCTGAGTGCGCTTGGGTAAACACCATTCCCCGGTGCCATATAAACATGTTTGCATTCTTGCCCCGCAGTTGTCTCTATGGTGACCTGAACAGCTGCTTTGTTTGACACCTTTGTCTAGCTTTATCGCCACAGCTCATTCAGGATGTGTCGGTTTCAACCAGTTGTTAAATCTGGTTTTCAGGCCTCGTGTTGTTCTGCTTAAAAATTCTGTGATTAGGCTGTAAGCTCCTGTGGCAGACTCGGCTTTATGCGACAGCCCACGGCAGCCAAGCCGAAAGACAGATTTGCCTAAAGCTGATCTTGGCACCGGGTTCGGATTGCTGAAGCAACAATTGGAAGGCCGAGCCAGAGGTGAAGCAGACGCAGTGTTGTGCTGCAGGCCAGACACCCATCACCTGTTAACAAAAGAACAAACGAGGGCAAGATTCAAAGCTCTGGTAGGGATCTGACGCATCCTCCCTGTCATTACCTCGCTCCGGCAGGTTTTGTTTCATCTGGTTTACTTTTTCTCCTGTTGTATATTTCATTAGAAGATTCAGCTCTTCTTTTGCTTCTGGAAAATACCCGCTCAAGGCTGTTTGACATTGTTGTCTTGAGTCAGATTTGATTTTACCAATCATTAATGAGGTTATAGCAAAACTATTACACTATATTTTCATTATTTATTAGGATTATATAAAGATAATAAAGTGAGTGAGAAGTGTATAAAAAGATATAGCAAACATTTAGATTTCTAAATGTTGCTGTTCTAGCTAACTAACTGAAAAAACCCTATTTGTTTTATTTGTATACTGTTATAAAATAGCTGGAAATGCCCATCACTACTTTCACTTATAGTCCTGTCCTAAATGTGTTTCAAAAGATTATTCAACAATATAATCAATTCTGAAAATAAATAATTTGTGGCTGGCTTCATTTGCATGTAAATTATTTGAAACAATATTGTTAATAAAGCTAATAAATTAGTTTCTGGCTAAACTTTATTTCCAAATTTATTTACAAATTTTTATATAAATATAAAAATGATTCTTTATTTTAAATAAAAAAAACAACAACATTACTTTTATACTCAATAGACAAATGCATTACTGAATGAGCTAAAGCATTTAACCTGTTTGAATTGTGTTTGTATTTTATCTTTTTGCTACAGACGCAAAACAGTGAGAAATTCAAGATGAACATTTGCTGAAGGAGTGCATATCACCCACCTTTGTGCATGGCAACGTTTTCAAACAGATTTCACACCATCAGCCATCAAAGTTTGTGTTGGGGATGAGTCTCAGCTGCAGCCACACATTTTTATTTCCTCAGTCTCTGAATACATTAAAGCTAAGTTGTAATCAAAAATACAGGGTTTTTCCTGATCTGTAAAACCACTATAGCTAAGTGCTATTTAGTGTAGCTGCAACACATCTTCCATGCAGAAGTTTAGGTGGAAAAAGACTTAAATTCAGCTGTTTGTAATATCTGTAAGGCATTGAAAATGCCAACAGAAACACAAAAGTTATGAAAAAAACACTCTAAACAAACAGTGATTAGAGGCACTGTATGTTTCAGCTGTAGTTTTATTTAAATTATCAGCTGCCATTTAAACAGGCAACATGTTTAAGTTCAGCTTTCTGTATGACACCTATTATTTCAAAGCAGTTTTGACAAATATAAAGAAAGACTTATTATGTGTATTGTTATGACAGCTGTAATTTCCACGGATATCATTTTAAAAAGTATTTAACAATCGAACTCATCCAACAGTAAATCAGTTTGTTTTTCTTATATTTGTTGGACACTGTTGTAATTTATTTTGAGTATTGTTAATGATTTAGGTTAGTTTAAGGGTGCATTCACACCAGCCCTTTTTAGTCTGCTTTAATCAAACTCAAGTTTGTTTGAATCAGGTCCGTTTGGTGAAGTGTGAATGCATAACCAAACCTTGATGCGGACCAAAAAAGCGAACTCTGGTCTGCCTAAAAACCTAGGTCTGGGCTCAGTCGAAGCGCACTTTAAGGCAAATGCGAATGCCAAGTAGACCAGAGACCACTCCAAACGCAGGAAGCGGACTAGAGCGCAGGGCATTCTGGGTAATAATTAGTGGTGTCCTGATAGCAGTATTAGTGTTGGGCTCAAAATCAGATATATGTGATTTAGTAAAAAAACAACATATTTTTATACTCACTGTATAATGTAATCTAACTCACTAAGTACTTCATAATGGCGAGTATACAAACTGAATGGTAAATGGACTGAACTTATATATCACCTACCAGGATACTCAAAGTACTCAGAGGTTTTCCTTTATTTCCTTCAGTGGTTCTTAGTGCAGCGAGGCGAGACACAGTGCAGTGTGAAAACGAACCACACCAGCTGAGAATGTAACAAATGTTGCAAATTTGTTCCCCAGTTGCGCAAAGTGTACTGGACTATCAGGTGTGTAAACACCCTTATTGAGATGCTCAAAAACTGAGCTAATGAGAAAGAAAGAAAAGTATTTTTATGTCCATCTCCATCATCAGAACTGGCAGAGAGCTTTACAAAAATTACAATTGGCTTTAAAAAAAATACAAACAGGATGTTTATTGGGATTTCTTACTTGTGTGTTTATTTACAACTTCACAATTACACTTCATTTGTTTGCCCATATGTCAGCATAAATTCTAACAATGCAATTTATTTTAAACAATTGTGAGGAGGTAGGGCAAGAGAAAAATCAAATCCCTTTTACATTCTGGAGTGAATTCAAATCAGCTTTTTGAAAACTGCACACATGCCTCTGCAGAGGACTGCACTTTGTGTGGCCCACTCTCCAGTTTGGGTATAGACTATAAGGACTAAATTATCTTGCAACACTTTAACAAGAGAGGTGTTAAACGTTTTGTTTTTTTCCTGCTGGGTCAGTTATTAAGAGGATTAGCATAGATTCTTTGTTTGCTTGAGCTTTACTCTGAGTTACATGACGAGTCAAATCCCATCTTTAGTTGAAGTCAGTTGCCAGGCGGCAGGCGTGGTGGTCATTCACGGGTCTTAGTTGAACCTTCTTTAAACAGTAATTGACAGAGTCGGCTCACGTGAGCTGCAAACTAACAGCTTTTAATCTTGGAAATTTGAAAACCTTATTTTAGACACAGGTTGTAATTAGAGATTTGTGGTAAGCTTTGTGGAGATGTGTTGAGGGCACCACTCTTGGATTTTCATGTAGTCTTATATTTTTAATTCTCTTACTATGCCAGTGAACACTATGAAGAGAGGGGAACAAGTTTCAGAGTTTGGCTTTGATGCACCTGAACATATTTCTACTATAGATTCTTCTTTAGACTCTGCTTCAGCTTAAACCAACAAGCTCAGGCTGGAGTCATTGGGGTTTGGTGCTGTCTGTTGTGAGCTACAGTATTATTTTCACGTATGGTACCAATCCAAGTGTTTTGTCTGTGGGTTGAGCTCAAGTCTTACTTGTTTTTATTTCCTCCATGTTAAATCTGTTTATTTAAAATAACATTAAATGTTGGGCTGATGAGCTAACAATCAGACTAATCAGAGCCAATCAGAGTTTGGTCAAGAACAAAGTGAATTTTTGTTTTCTTTACTCTGAAAATTTTCATAGCAGTTTCTGTGAACTCCAATTTAAAACACTTTATTTTGCAACCAGTTTTGCATAGCACAATTTTATTTTACAAATATTTTTTTATAGTTATTTGCAAGCACAAATATCAGCAGTAATTAGTTGTACCGGTGCTGGTTGGAGCTATTAGCTCATCAATCTTGTCTGGGTTGAACTTTATCTCTCCAAACTGAGGCCAATTAATGATGGCCTTTCTACAGAACTGAACTTCAAAATATCTTGAATTATCCCTTTTAACTGAATTCTACATTTTTCTTAGGTTCACTTGCTTTTTTAATCATTCAAAAAAAAATTGTGAGTCTCTTTAGGCCCTGGCCACACATCCATCCATCCATTTGTTTTTACTCACTTTTTCCCATTCAGCATTATGAGATAGCTGGTACCTAACTCCAGCGGTCATTGTGCAAAAGGCAGGGCACAATACTGGAGGGATTGTGACTCCATCACATTTTGTACTATAATATACAATTTTATGACTCCTAAAATGTTGTTTCTGTTTGCGCACAATATTGAAACAATTAAAAGAAAAAAATTGTGTATTCACAAAAAACTTTTCCATATGGATGGAGTCGTAACTAAAAAAGTAGGACAGGGGCTTAAAGGGGGCTACGGCCTTTAGCCCTCCACCTCCCCACTTTTTGTACCCTTGGGTTTAGCGAATAAGACCAGGTAAGGAAATGTTTGGAAGTGGTAAAAGTTGAGCCTCACACGGCATAAGATGCCATGTTGTACCTTGGCCTTATTAAGAAATTATGCCTCATTCTCTAGACAAATAGCGTCTTTGCATAATCTCCTTAAAGGCGATTTTAGAAATTTGAGAGAGTGGAAGTGTTGTGCTCTGTTCTAGCCATGTTAATCCATTCTGTATAACTCACTGTATCACTCATTGTTGAGTGTTTGTTTATTTCTGTTTATGTAACAAGTCTGTCCCCTAGCAAATTCACTAGGTATTTTAAAGATCAGATTTTAATTTTGTTTTTATTATTTATTGAAGTTGCAGAACTGAAGATGTTGAGGTTCTTCTTGGGTGGGACGAGGATGAATAAGATGAGGAATGAGATCATCAGCGGTACAGCATAGGTTGAAGGACTGAGAGATAAAGTTAGAGAGGTCAGATGAGATTTTTGGACATGTCCAGAGGAGGGACAGTGGGTATGCTGGTAGAAGGATGTTAAAGAGAATGGAGAAGGATGACTCTGTGGCGAAAGAAGAGCTGAAAGAAAGAGGTTAAAAACTGGGGGTTTTGCAACATAATAAAGAAAAGATAAAGTCTTCTTTCAACAAATAAAAGTAAAGTTGAAGATGTTTATGCAAGCAAAGAAATAAAGCAGAAATCTCTGATGATTTTGGTGAAAAAAAATCTTCTCAGCATGCTGATATTTGATAGCTAAGGTTCTAATCTTGTGTGAATTAGCTTGGGTCAAATCTTTTGGTGTAAAAAAACCCCATTTGGTTTAGACCTTTTAAAAAATATATATTTGTTTGCATTTTTAGTTTAACTCATGGTGTAAATACTTTGGCCAAGCAAAACTGAGACAATCGGGTTGCCTCCTGGTTATTGAAAGACTCCTCAAGATATTTGAGTGAGGAAAGAAATGAATAATTCAATTGGTTGGGATCAGCCAGGTTTTGTTCAGAGAAAGCAGACATAAAAGTGCAAGAGCTTAATCTTTGAAAATATTTAATAAGTCCAGGCTTTACAGGAAAAGAAGGTGTTCTTGTCCAGTATGTTTGCCAGGGAGACAACGTTTTATGGAGCAGTTCTTCAATCTGTGTTGGTGTTCTAGAAACAGTAACTCCAGGATGAGAGGTGGCCTCTTACAGCATGTCTTATAGATTTAAATATCATGAATACATTAATGATCTTGCTGCAGTCACCTTCATTGTTCTTGTGTGTTTTGTGGCGGTTCTTTTGGCTTTGGTTTCTGAACAATCATAGGTTGGTAAAAGTGTGTGTTTGGTTGGACTTTTGATTTTTTGTGTGTGTGTGTGTATGCGTGCTACTTGTTAAAGGTCTGGCTCCAAGGTTCTTCTGTTTGGTTCTGCAGTCCTCGAGCTATCTGTAAGGAAATTTTATGTTTTGTTGTTTTTTAAATAGGAAGTTTTGATAATAGTCACAGTATAAATGGGTTAATAAGAAGCAATAAACTGCACATTGCACGCTGACATTAGTAAAATGATAATGCAGAAATTTATCCATTTGACCCCTATTTATTGTGTGTTGTTGTCCACTGACGTTTTACTATTACAAAGCTTGACACATGTAGTTCCTGTGTCATAATGATACGTGACAATGTACTACTAACATATCTAAACAATTCTGAGTTCTCAAATTAGACTCAACATTTTTGTCTTAAAGAAAACTTGTTTTGTGCTGCAGATTTAGTATAATCCCAGTTTTGAAAAGCTCAGATCAGGGTGGTCGGATGTGAAGTCACCTGACACTGACATCCCATTGAGCTCTATGCGATCTGCTTCCTGCTAACGAGCGTTCCCATGGTACTGATGATGGAGTGGCGATGGTTAAATCCCTTGTGAACACACCTCTTTGCCCCCACGGTGTGAGTGAAAGACCTGTGCTCTGCAGGGATTCGCTGGCCCTGAGGAAACTGAACTCAAAGTTAGTGGCAGGAGCTTATTAAAGCCCACTCCAAACCACTTTCACATCTTGGAGGAAGTTGAATGATTATGTCAAGTTCTTGAAAACTTGTTGACAGTTATTTTGGGTTGAAATAATTTGCAACTTGAGGCAATATTTTGGTCACTGAACTCAATATCTCAACTTGGAGAAAGCTTGTCAGCAACAATGACAGTGCTGTCTAATAGCTACCCTATCATTTGAGCTGTGTTACTTGACAGACAATGGAAATGATAATAAAGGGTGGAGTGGTGTTACCTGTCCTTAATGAAGATTAATAGTAGCTCAGACGCCACAGGGTCAACAACAGGTGTAGCTCTGAGTTCATCCGTGGCAGCTGGGGGATGACCACCGACTCTCTGCTTTCTTTATCCCCAGGCTTTTATGTCTTGTGTTGCTGACAAATGAGGTTTCTCTTCCACTTCATCAGATTGTGTGAGTCTGATGATGTCGATTATTGTGTTGGTGTCGCTTCATTCATTTTTTCATCAGTTGAAAAGTTTTACCCACCATAAAAATAATCATGCCAGGATGTGACAAATTGTTGCTTTATTTCCCCTGAATCAACTGGGTATTTGTACTGATGTCGGAGAGAGGCAACTCTAAGGGAGGTCAGATGTTCTCACAGGCTCATGAATGAAGCATGGAGTGACGGTGTCATCCGGTTCTGAGGACATGAGAGTTCTGGCTGGTGTCGGCAACATGAGTCCATTAGTGACGTCTGCTTTATTAATTAGTAACAAACGCCGAGGATCAGGTGGACAGGGCTGGGACATTACCAGAACATTCGAGAAATCTGCAGAAATAGTTCACTTGATTTTGGTTTGTTACCAATTATTTGTTATTATCTAAATATACCAGTTTTTAACCTGTTTTTTTTTATCTCAAAATAATATTTAGAAATGGTGCAAGTACTGCACTAACATCACAGCTATAATCACTGTGTCTGACGTTTTAATTTATTTGCACAAAAGAGTATCAGATAACTGACTACAACAGTGCTGAGAGGTAACGCAGCAGCTGATCTTACAAAGGAAGGATGGAGCAAACTCAAGGAATTGCTTTTCAGCTGCTCAGTGACAAAGAGGTACAGAGAGGCAACCTTGGTGCATAATTTAGTTAAAACTGAGTTTTAGTTCAGTTTTTAAGAAGTCGTAGCAGAGTACTGTATACAGAAAAAGCAAACAAGTTAAACCATCTATTTAATACAGTCCCATTATATACCCTGAGATTCTGTACAGTGATGCTGATGAAGTTCCAGGCTGTAAAGACTTGTCCTGTTGGCAGGGAACAGATTTCATTAAATCTAATTTAAAGCCCCAACCATATAAAGTCCAGAGTGAAGAAAAACTCTTAATTAGAAGGAACCTCCACCAAGACCAGTCTCAGAAAGAACGTCTATCAGCCCTAAACTGGTTGAAGAAAGAGAGGACAGGATGTGGCTGCAAACAAACACTAATGACACAAAACAAATAAACCCTTCATTTTTATGAAATTAATAAGAACTTTCAAATAATTGTACAGTAAAGAGAATAACTTCAGCTGTGGGTCATTTCTAGTTTAGAATCACTAACTAAATGGCTTTTCAAAATTAAAGGTTTTAAGACTAGTCTCTGCTGAATGTATGGGTGTGTGTGCTTTTTACATTTACTCAAAGTTATTACCACTTGTCAAGAACAACCAACAAAAGATTGTGTCACAAAAACAAGAATAAAAAATTGTTTTTTAATAAAAGTGGTCATATTGGATTATTAGTATTATCTTAACATCTTCATTTATTTGGCATATTTACGCTGTGTTTTTACTTGACAAATGTTATTAATCAACGAGGCTTACAATTTCCTTTTAATCTGCAGTTACATAAGTTATTTTCTTAATGAGCCACTACAGGTTAAATAATGATACAGCTTTATGTAACAGGGCTAAGCTCTGTGGGTAATTTCTACACCCCAAAGCCTGACTTCAAAGCCATTGTCTAAAGAAAGAAAAAAAAAGGATTTATTTTTCCCCGGCATATTTTCTGGGTACCGCTGTTGAGCCTGTTAGTTTAGGCAAATTTCAGATTTTCCAAGATGATGTGCATGACTACCTCACTGTAATCCTCTCTCTTTTACTTTATTGTTTTTGTTGTAGCTCCATGGCTGTCGTCACCCTCTGCCCTCTCCCTTCGAGTAGTAACCTTCAAAGCTAAGCAGGATGGATGATGGTCTGACTAACAACGATGGACAAAATCAAACCATGGCCCATCAGATTCATGTAAAAGTAAAGCTCAGTCCTCTGCAAGTCATTTTCGAAAACCAGGAGATCCTCATCAGATTGTTTTTTATCTTATGCACCAAACCCGAGTGTTAACCCTCGTGCTGCTGGTTATGAGCTGTTCACCCTCCACCAATGAGCCAGAGAGCTGCAGCAGTGAGGAGAGCAGCTGCACCACATCCTCCATCACCGCCTCCGAGCCATCCTCTATGTCCACACAGGCTGACTCCCTCAACAGTGCCCCTGATGTCACCCCGCCACCGCCTCCCGTCCCACCCCCACCTCCTCCGCCCCAGACGACCGTGTCCACCAACCATGGTGGGAGGAAAAAGCGACGGGTGCGTAGCTTCTTCTGGAAGCCCATCCCGGAAGAGAAGGTGCGTGGGAAGCCCAACATCTGGACGATGGCGGTGCGGCAACAGCAGTTCCAGATCGACGTTCGCTCCGTGGAAGAGCTCTTCGGGCAGCAGGAGGAGACCGCAAAAGGTTTGAGCGGGGCAACGACTGGAACCTCAGCTCAAGTGTCAAGATCGCGCTCTTTTAAGGACAGCAACAAAGGCGAGGTGAGTGTTTCTCATGAATACTGATGTCAATAATGCACATTCAATGATGAAATTTAGGCTCTGCATTTAACCCATCACATGTGAGATACACCCAAGTGGAGCAGCTGGCAGCTATATTAGGATTAGGTGTCTTGGGCATGGTAGGGAGTTGATCTTCCTGATCTCAAATCAGCTGCCCTACTACTGCACCACAGCCACCCCAGTGATCATACCGTACTTTCTTATCTGAAATAACTGATTGACATCTTACTCAGTCATTGCCTCTTAGCTAAATAAACCCAGGTGGAAATGTCTTTAAGTTGCCATCTTCTTTGGTGGAGATGTCAGATTGTAATTAGTATTAATACTGATATCAGTGTCAGTATTGGTGTCAGTATCAAGAGCTACATTTTTAAGAAGGGCTCAGAATTTAGTAGTATCTCTACTTTGTGTTACTGTTCCCTTTTTTAAACTATACAGCCTAAATAGAGCTGTTTGTTAACTGTCTTCTGGGGGTGGTGCTTAACATGATGCATGCCATTTTGACAAAACCTATTGTAACATAAAGATGGTTGAACTGTGGACATTTCAGCTCATTTTTGCAGAACATTGCATAGAAAGCATCTTTACACACGTGGAGGTAATTATATGGCGTCTTTATTGAACCCAACTTTGCCACACCTGCACTCATTAGTCTAAACCACAGTGGTCAAACTGCCATGTGAAAGATGTAATTAGGTGTTTTTGAAGAGGTACGTGATGCAGAGTCACCTGTTTAAGGAAGGCAGCACAAACACTGTTCATGAGGAACATGTAAATAACCTCAGTGTCCTGGTAGTGATGTGGTGTGTACCGACATCAACTGTGAGGATTGCCATAAATAAAGGGTTTTATGTTTGTGTAATTGCAACTTTACTTTTTCATGGGTAATGTTTCCACCTTTTTACTTTAGGTCAGCATCCTGGACTCAAAGAGAGGGATGAATGTGGGCATTTTCCTCAAGCAGTTTAAGAAGTAAGTGACTTAACTTACACACATCAGACATGGTGGTCGGCTTTAGTGGCTCCAGTCTGACTGCAAAAGGCTAAAAGATAAGGCAGATTTTTACACCATAATGTGTTCATTTTTAGATATTTGAGTGAGAAGCAAATAAAATGTTATGCATGTGCAGTTTAATTAAGATGTTTTAATATCTGAATGCACACTATTGTTTTATTGTTATTTTCATTAATGTTTTTTTTTATTAAACTACTTTTTCATACTTTGTGATGTTTTAACTATAAAATTTGGCATGATGGCAAATAAGACAAATTAGGTAAAATCAAAACACAATAAAAGCTGAAGCTCATTCATTTTATCATCAAACTAAATTTATTAGTTCTGCTTGAATTTTGTGAAAAAACTATATGTTCAATTCATCACAATAAACTTTTTCTTTTTTCTCCACACACATTCAGCATGTTTCTGATACAGCTGTGGGAGAAATATTCAAAAAGTTCAAAACTTTAAAATCATTTGCACATAATTTAGTTAGTCAACAGGCTGACTTTACAACATGGGAAAAAGAGAAATAAAAATAAGGCATGGAAGGTATTTAAATATTTTTCCTAGATTTTATTCTAGTGTAAAGTTAATATTCTGTGTGTGAATTTGACATGTAATGCAGATGGTTTGCTGCCAGTCTTGAACAAGTAACTTTAGAAATATTTTTTTAAGTCAGTCTCAGAAGTTCTTTAGTAATTGAACAACATGTAAAATATATCACTTTTTTTACTGTTTGTGATGTGCCTAAGCACTCTCGCAGTTTCAGCTTGTATTTTAAAGTATGTCTGAGTCAAGGTATCTGTATGTCGTAGTCTAGTTATACTGTGTAGTAATAATTTCAGTAAAATCTCAGAGAACGTGACCAGACCCGATGCATGAATTGTGACAGAGTTAAAAAGTTTGTTGTCTGTCTGTTTCCTTGACAGATGATTTGCATGGCTCTCCACTCCATTTTAATGATATTTGACTGAGCCATACTGTTCGGAGTCTGACCTTGCTGCAGGCTGTGTTTATTTTAGATTATGGTTATATCATTATTATTTCAGAACAGCCACTCTGCAGTACTGTTCTGAAAAATGGGTTCTTCAAAGTACCTAAAGCGGTCATGACTGCTTTCAGACAGTTTTAACAACAAGATTTAAAGCTCTAGAAGTTTAGGCCAAATTATTTAACAACACTTCGTATATCAATAACAAACCAGATGTAAAGCTAAAGTTGTGAGTTGGGTAATTGTGAGTTTTTTAGTTTGATTTTGTTTTCTACTTTCCATAATTTTGCATTTTGTTGTGATCATCTGAGATTTCAGTTTTGTGGCTTATTTATGCAGTCCTGTCCAAATGCATTTATTACTTGTGTCACAAAACCCAAGCAAAGTGAAGAATCCAAGATTTAAATACAGATAAATGTCCAGAGGGAGGCAAACATAGAAGAAACCACACTTTGCTACGGAATCAAATTAAAGGCCTTCCTTAAAGGTTGCAGTAGCACTAAATGTTTTCTGTGATGGTTTTGTTCTGTAGTCACAGTATTGTAAGTGGGTATTGTGTTGCATGAATCTGAAATATCATAAAATGTTGTGATGATGTCACAGTGAATGACAGAATAAAGCTTTTGCAAAGACCACTTTTAAAAACTAGACAAATGCTCGTTGACAGAATGTATAAACTGTCTGAAAGCAAATAATTCCCAGTAAACAGTCAGAAATCAGGTTTAATTTGGTGCCTTTGTAAGTACAGTGAGAGCTTAGCTTTCCCACAGTGCACCTGAGCAACTTTACCTTTAACCTGAGGGAAACAACTTCTCTGTCTTTCAGGCCCAACCGCGACATTGTTGAAGACATACGACGAGGGGAGGGAAAGATTTACAGCGCCGAGCTTCTCAAAGACCTGCTGAAGCTCCTGCCTGATTCAGAGGAGGTTTGTTTGTTTATCCAGATGGACGCTTTGTACACAAGCATGAATTGCGAAACAATCGTTCAATGACAGTTTATGTGCTGTACTTCTTCCTTCTCTTTATTTTCACTGCAGATCAAGAAGCTACAATTGTTTAAAGGAGATCCAGACAAGCTGACACTGGTCGATTCCTTTATGTACCTCCTAATCCAGGTTCCACGGTAAGTTGGCTTCAATGGCGACGCAACACAGTTTCCATCAAGTCAGCAGTTTGGCAGTGAGAGGATAATAAAGGGTTTACAGTGAAATGTTGTGCAAAATTGAATCATTTTGTGGGGAACTTCCAATGAGCAGGTAACTCTTTGTTGATGCATATGGGATTGTATGAAGAAATACATACTTTAAACATCTTTTTAAATTTGGTGTAAAAGTTGGGCAATTTTTAAACATGTTTTCTCTAACAATATACATATAGTTCAGCAGATGCAAAAAAAAACCGCAAAGAAGGGAAAAAATGCAGATTGAGTCCACTGAAATTAAACAAATAAAGGTTACTCAATATTAGAACATTTTGAATATTGGTATGAAACATGTATAAATAAATTTCTATCTAGCTTGGCACTATTAATGCAATTTAGTCCAAAATAAAACAAGCTCTCCCATCTGTTTACTTATTGACAATGTAATACTATTTTTGAAAGAATGACCTGGACTTGAGTATTAAAGGGAAAATTCAGATCCAAGACCAAAATGGATTGCTGCCACCTTGAAACAAATCAAATCGTAAACATTTCTCAGTAGTTTATGCAAACATTGTTTTAGAAACTTTTGCTCTGCCGTCAATTTCACATTACATAGTTGTCGTTTGTTTCTACTTAAAAAGGCTTCAGGCTGCACCAAAAATGCTACAGCCAACTGCTGCTGTCACTATTTGTAATTGCAAACAATAGGATTCTAAATAGACAGACAGACCGCTGTGGGCTCTGCTCTCAGTCAAGCCATTAGCTCATCAATCTGATGATTTAGGTCAGTCAAAGAAACATTTAAACCAAGTAAGATACTACCGGTAATTATTCACTAACCTTCCACAGAGCCTAATCAGAAGATCTGAACAATCACTTTAAATCGGCGCTGCCCCTCACATTCTATTTTAACCTTCCCTGATCCATCTGACAGGTTTGAGGTTCGGATCGAGGCCATGGTTCTCCGCGAGGAGTTTCTGCCTTTTTGTGCTGCGATGGGCCATGAGATAGACATCATCCGTGCTGCTACTAAAGGTAACAGTGTGTCAGTTCTGCTATGTACAGACGGTCAAACCCAGAAATCTGACAGGAAAAAGAGGAACGTGTTACACAAGTTGGCGTCATGTGGAGACCAGAGTAAAACAAGAAGTCTTATTTTGAGGTGTTTTTCTCTTTGAATCTAATCTGTGATTTGTAACCAGCTGATTGCAGATTTTTTTTCTTCATCAAGATGTCCTCCTTAATAAGCACTGCTGTATTTGTCATATAAATGTTTTACCATATATTACTCTGCAACATGTCCCACTTTGTGCTGGTCAAACATTACTTTTTGATGAACAAATTGTCGGCTAAGATCTGGTCACTTTATTTCATACATGTATCGTTCATTTTACTTTTAAAAAAAAGGATTTCTGCAGAACCTCTGTGGGATTTCATTTGAACGACAGTTTTTTTTTTGTTTTGTTTTGTTGACATTCAACCTTTTACTGGTAACATTAAACAATAAATTAGGATGACCGCAATTTAATGTACCGCAACTTCTGATGAATTTGAAGATGAGTCCTGTCAGGTTTCCTGTGTGATAGGGCTGAAAATGTGTGTTTAAAATAATGCGCAATTAAATTGCTGGGTGGTCAATATTTATGTTGATATTTCTATCTTTCTGTAGAACTGATGAGTTGTGAGGAGCTTCATGCAATTCTTCATCTGGTGCTGCAGGCGGGGAACATCATGAACGCTGTAAGGCTCCCCCATCCAAATAACATCCTTAAATTTGTTGTTAAATATTAGATTAGATTTAGTCTTTTAAATACTGCATTTGGATCTTTTTAAGATCCTCAGAAACTACGGTAGAAGGTAGAGTTAGTTTTCAGGCCCTGTGCTGGTGGACATTGTAGGTCATCCAGAACTTGAGAAAACAAAAAAAAATGTCAATAATAATAATAAATAAATTAATAAATTAATTAATAAATAATAAACTCCTGACCTCTGTTCAGTATTTGAAGACCTTTTGCTTTCCGTCCAGGAAGCTTGTCCTCATCAAAATTGGGCATTATCAAGTACACAATAGAAGTCTAGTTTGCTTGTTTTTAAAATGGTTTTTATTTATTTATTTTTTTCAGGTACCAGTACTCTAAAACCAAACCCGTTCTTGGTAACACTAACAGCCTCAGTGTTTTCAAAACCAAACCAAAAACATTTTATTTAAGAGTTTATACAAGGTAGTGCTTGGTGGACTGTGAAAGGTAATGCAATTTTTTTTGCCCAGGTCCCTCTTGTAAATGAGATCCAGATCTCAATGGGGTTTTACCTGGTTAAATAAAGGATTTAAAAAAAAAAAAGAAGAAGACGAAGCTTTTTTGACTAGCATGAATGTTACTTGTTTTTTTATCACGTTTTCCTATTCTTTAGTAAATCTTTTACTTAAGATTTCATTGTCTTTTTAATTGTGCCACTTTTGTATTCTAAATTTTTGCTTTTAATGTGTTTAGATATTTTGGATTTTTATAGTCATACCTAATTCTTGCTGCCTGTTTTGTTGAGCACTTTGTAAAGTACCACACAAAATAAATTGTGTTGAGTTATTTTGTATTTTATGAAAAACAAATGCTTTCTAACTTGTTTAACTCTGTCTCAACATCATTTGTATTCATTTTCAAACACAATCCTCAAACCACAGGTTATTGTTACAAAGAATTCTCACATTTTACTCATGTTCAAATAGCAATATTTTTTGAACACCAGCTGAGGTTTACTGTTAAAAAATGTTGTCTATTTTAGCTTTTTTCAATCAACATCTTGGTGTCTTTCAGGAAATTGATGTTCTTTTATTTTGATTTACAGGGCGGCTATGCAGGAAATGCTGTGGGATTTAAACTGTCGTCTCTCCTCTCACTGGCTGACACAAAAGCCAACAAACCTGGAATGAACCTGCTGCATTTTGTTGCCATGGTTTGTGAAGCTTTATACCATATATTTAAGGATAAATGTAAAGGAGAACTAGAAAAATGTGTGTAAACTCTTCTTCACATTGTGCACAATAAAAACTTTCAGTTGACAAATACCCATTCAATTATAACTTTCTCCCCGCCCAAAAAAATCTCTTTGAATAGATTTAGGTAATTTTTCATGTTTGGTTCTTTACTAAATTTGTACTGTTTGGAACTTTATCAAATCTAGAAATTTCAGCATTTTGAGCAGCAAGAATAGATCAATTGTATGATCCCTGTAACCTGCATTGTGAATTATACAAACTGTTTTTTTTTTCTGGGGTATAAAAAGTGAATGTAATGTTGTTTTATAGTTGTTACCCCAGATGTCCACACAGTAGCTTAAATAAGATGAAACTAGAGGACAGTAAAGGACATGGAGCGATGTCCGATCTAATACCTGCTTGGCCTTATTCAGTACTGCGATGCTTCTTAATGTTTTAGATTGAATGTGTTTAATTTGTGCTTTCAAACTAAGTCTCTCATCTACAATTACCCCAAGAAATCTGATTTTACTAACTTGTTCTATATCAATCTTTACTTTTCTATTTGATGTACTACTTCCGAACAACATTGTTTTAGCTTTATTCAGATTTAGTGATTATTTATTTCTATCAAACCAAATCTTTAATGTTTTCATTTCAGTCATCATGTCATCTAGGAAATTCTGCAAATCATCACCAGATCAAACACTTGTATCATGAGCAAAAAGTAAAATTTTTAATACTTTGGAAACCATGGAAATGGCATAAATGTATAAAATAAACAGTTTAGGGCATAAAACGGACTCCTGAGGAACACCACATGCAATATCCAAATGTATTCCAATCCTGGTCCTCAAGGCCCACTATACTGCTGGTTTGAAATATTTCACTGTTCAAACACACTGCTCAATCACTGAATCAGGTGTGTTGAAGCAGGGAAACAAGTAAAACACGCAGGAAAGCATCCCTTGGGGACCAGGATTGGACTACCCTGAAAAATCTCAGTCAAAATGTGAGGCGGAAGAAGAACTGTTCACATGGATAGTGCTTGGGAAAGTTATGTCTAACCCTTGTGGTGACTGGGAAGCATGTGGGCAACAGAAGGTATCGGGAAGCAGTAAAGAGCCCTAAACTAGCTGGCCAAACAGTTATGTGAATAAACAAAAATGACTG
>JAVKLF010000100.1:11429005-11439273 GCA_034783495.1 Millerichthys robustus
GAAACGTCTTCTAAACAAGAATTGATCTAAGTCCAGTTGCCTCCGATTTAAGCCTGTTTGCTGTTGCGATGACCCGGTTAACTGAGAATTTGCACAGGCCTCTGAAGGATCATTGGATGTACATCTACAACTCTGTTGTTTTTATAATTCAACCTGATTCAAAATGGCTGCCACATCTAATTGACCTTGGACAAAACAAAATAGGTTATAACTCAGTAATTTTTACTGGTACTCAGCGAAAATTTGATGTGGTAATAGCTGAGCCTCATCCTCAACATTTACTTTAAGCACCAACAAAAAGTCAGTGGGTGATAAGTCTTTTAAAGGTATGCTACTTTTAATTTTACATTTTGTACCATCATCTCTTATCTTAATCTCTTATTTTTCAGCTTATAGTTGGCAGTAAAACATTCCCATTCTCTGATTTTTAGAATTTAGCTTTAGGAAATAAAATATTTAACTCTTAAGTGTTGTGTCAGTCTTTTGGTAGCAAAAGCTGTTCTGAAATTTTATGCAAAAAGCTTTATTCTATTCTATTCTATTCTATTCAGTTGTTTCTTTTTCATGTCAGAGAAATGGCTATTTCTATTTTAGGATATAAATGCTGCTATGGTGCAGGAGATGCTTTGTGGTTATAAATTGTGGTTATAAATCCTGCCTCTGTCAGAATAATCTTCAACTGCCATCCTTGTATTTACACAGGATACACTCCCATGTCGTAAATCTGTGTTAAAAAAATTGAATTCTAAAATTTCTGCTTCAGTATGAAACAGTTTTCAAAGCTGCAAGTAATCCACCTAAGTGGGTGTGGATATATGTGGAAAAAACGGATGCATTTGTGTAATTACTTTAAACATGGTCTGCAGTCTGCAAATAGGATTGGAAAAAACCCAGAGAAATTGGCTATGGGCGTACACATCTGTGTTACGTACTGGTTGGATGTATTTAACCTCCTGGAGGTTAAAAAAGCCTTTTTTTGTTTTTGTTTTCAGGAAAGTAAATATGTCAGCCAAGATAAAGTATAAACAAAAATATTCAAACAATAAGAGGAAAGCTGCCCACTTGGCAGCTGGAGCTGAACAGGAAGTTTGACGGTTTTTGTAACACGGAACTGAAAAAAATGCTAAAAACGCATGTCTGATTAGACCTGGAGTTGAACTATTTTTTATGAAATGATTATTTGACAGTATGAGGCTCTGACTTGGGCCTGTTCTGAATCTTTTTTAAATGATTTAGTTGTACATTTTGGTTTTGTTAGTTTGCTTCACTTTATTGAGTCCCTGGAGGCCAAACAGCCTCCAACTTTACTCAAACTGGTGAATAATAAGTTATTTTAAACTAAAATAGATTTATATGAATGTACTGCGCTCACTATTCAGGTAAATTTTTGTAGATTTTATTTCTCTCTGAATTTGGTTTTAAAAACTACAGATTTGGCCTGCTCTTTCTGGACACTCCAGAAACTGCATGATACCACTTACTGTTTAAGTTCTGGTGCTTGTTAGACTCCTTGCATATAAAACAATTTATATACCCATCAATGGTTCTGCATGTGGACCGCATTATGTTTAAATCAGACCATTCCTTCTGTTGATTAATACTATATCATACTAAAACTACTGAAAGTCTAATGTTTCTTTGTTACTGAAGTGATGACGCGTTTGGGTGATGAAGGTTTTATTTGTTCCATAAGATGGTTTTGAGGGGAACTCATTGGTAATGTTCTTCAGTGGAAATTTAGTCACATAAGAGTGACAGCGTCTGTGGTAGGTAAGCTGTAAGTTGCTGTTTCTTCTCTGCACATTTTCCCTTTTTTATGCCTGTCAAACATCGAATCTGACTTTCGTTGTTGG
Source organism: Millerichthys robustus (assembly GCA_034783495.1). Classification (NCBI taxonomy): domain Eukaryota; kingdom Metazoa; phylum Chordata; class Actinopteri; order Cyprinodontiformes; family Rivulidae; genus Millerichthys; species Millerichthys robustus. The sequence continues at coordinate 11,430,859 of JAVKLF010000100.1, forward strand.
GGTTAAAGAGCAACCGAAGATTTAAGTCCCTCCTTTATCAGCCTTAGTGACTCCTCCCACAGGATCCTCCTCCTCCATGTGTCTCCTCCCACTCAGTGTCTGTTTGGAATATTTGGATAACGCAGGCCTCTCACATGTGCTTCCTTTGCTCACGGCACTCACCATCAACATATCAGACATGAGGACTGGCTTTTTGTTTTTTCACCCCTTGGTATAGAGAAGACGAAAAGAAAAAAGCGACCATGGAGTTCAAGTAAGTAGGATGGTTGGGAGTTTGAAGATGGGAAAAGTGATCTGGAAAGATTGGATGTGGTTATTGATGGGAGAGAAAGATAAGAATAAGTGGGAAAACCATTATAATTGGGAAGGAAGGGTGGACTGATGAATGGGGTTTTAAAAAATGTTTGCATGACACTTTGGCTTCTGTAAGAGGAAAAGATTGTTTAAAAAAATGCCTCTAATTCCAGACTAATTCCCTGGAAGTCGGCACTTAAAAAACAAGTAGCTTCACATCCGTTTGTTTGAGGCATTCACATATCACTGGCTTCTGTTTTGTAAAAATGCTTTTAAGTTTTATTTCCTTTTAGTTGTGTTCGTGGGTTTCTGTTTGCTTGTTTTGCAAAGAAGCAGGTGCCCTGGGAAATATGTGTCTGAGGAACAAGCCACGGTTGTTTGTGTTGCTACCAGCTGCTTTTATTAAACAGTAGTCTCTAAATTTAGAAAAGTAACCATATTTGGATTGTTGAATAATAAAAACTAAAGGTTTATTGGCTTGTTGACACCAGGGAGTATCGTGGAAATCTAAGCAAGTGATTTTAGTTAAATATTTTTAGTTTGATTTTGTCTGGCAAATGAAAGTGACTTCATAGAGTTTTGCGTGGTTTCCTGAAAACTGCTTGTTGCCCAGAAATAGACATGTTTTTAATAATTTATTCAGCCAAACTCTAAAATGCAACCTTGTTAGTTACTGTTAAACTTAAATGGGAATTAAAGATCAACTGACTGAAAACTAGAGTCATTTTTTTCTGCTGTCACTCTTTCACTGCAATTTGTCTGAACAGTGACCCTCAGTTTTCAGCCTCACTGGATTCAAGGTGACAGATGTGCAGTCTGGACACTTTGCTGCCTTACCGTTGCACGGCTGTTGGTTTTAATTTAAGTTTAGTGTTTAACATGCAGACAAGCACAAACAGAGATACACATGTGCAGAGCATTGTCTTATCTGGTGCCTCCAGAGTGTACAGTTTGTCGCTGTCACCAGTTCAAGATTAGCTTTAGGCATTTGTTCTTACAGTTGATAGTTTTTGTGACCCCATGGAGCAGTAACGGCCTGTACAACCACTGATTTCACTGAGACAAAATGCTTCAAATGTTTATGTAGAATGCAAGTCTTTGATTATGTGGCAACTTTTGCAGCTGCTGCAGAGAAATGCTATCAATGAAAAGGATTTAAGTTCTCAAGGCCAAGTTCTCAGGAGAAAACGCTGGCCTTCTGGTTTTTATGTGCCTACATGTTTTACAACACATTAATATCAAGTCTCCTAATCTATACTAATAATTTGAGTATGATCTTGAGTCATCGGTCAAATATTTTGTTCTCTCAACCTACAGTAATTAAAGTGAAATTTGACGTATAGATGTTTTTTAAGTGTCTTAACAATCAATGGTTATGAACTGAATATGAAAGTGAAGCAGCTGAAACGAGTTCAGTTGCATGTTTTCCTACCAGCTGACTAACTTTGTAATTGTTCTTTGAGTGCTTTGAGTTTTTGCATTGTTTTGAAGTATTTAAGTCAGTATTGCCAGATAACGTCTAACAACAACTGAAACATGGTCAACATCTAGGGATTGAAAACACCCCCTCTCCAAAACTGTGGGGGCTAATTGGCCCTGCAGTATAAGGTTATCAGCATTTAAATGTTTTTGAACTTTCTTCAGTTTCAAGCTAAAACAAAAGCTAAAGGTGAATGCTAACAGCTAAAGAATGTTCAAGTGTGTGGACTGAAAACTGCACCCTGTGAGGAGTCAAAGTGAATATTTGCATTATTTAAATCAAAGTTGGCCACTAGAACTACTAAATAATTACTAAAAGCACCTGCATGGGTTTACCTATTTCTGTGAATGATGAAGGTTTAGAGTAATCCAGGGTCTGGCAATCCTAGTAAGTTTGAATAAGATCAAACTGAAATGTTTTGAGCACTTTTAAAAGTACACTTTATCATTATTTAAACATACAGGATTGTTTAGGTAGTTACAAGGAAATGTTTTGTTTTTTTCTTTTTACAAGGATGCCCTCAATCAAGGTTTTCATTTGTTTTCTGATTTGGAGGTTTTAGAGAAACCAACAGCCTCTGCAGCTGAACTTTGTCCTTCTCAATCCATCTGCACCACAGAGCTTCAATTTTGACAATCGCCATAAAACATGAGCGGTCGTGTAATTGCCTGTGTGTTTTTATTTTTCCCGTCTGTTAGCAAATTATCTGATGAAGCACAGAAGGGACATTAATGAAACTGTTAGACTGGAATCACTGAATGTCCATCTACAACAGATTTAACTCTCAGACTCAACCCAATTCAAGATGGCTGCCATATTTTGGTCAGATTGATGGCTGTTGAACTAAAATTTGATGTGGTAGTAGCTGAGAGTCATTCACAACACACATTTCATGCTCTAATGCATGATCTCACATGATTTTACACATAAAATTGACCAGGTTTTAATAAAACAGCTACAACCCCATTCCTTCTCACCAGAAGATGATCCTAGTTTAAAACTTTGGCATGAAAGGAAGGGCGATGTGCATTCCTTCAAGAAATGATTGGCCCTTTATTCTAGTTTTCTCACACGATCGGACCGCTCTCCACCCATTATTCAGTTAATCCCTTTTTAAAAGTCCTGAATCCAAAATGAATGCTTAGCTGTTGATTTGATGCTAATGTTTAGTTCACGTTAAAAGCCTTCAGGACAAAGTTTTTTCCACTGTTGCAGATTTGTCTGTTTTTGTGTTTCTGGCTGACAGAGCTCTATGTGTTTGGCTGCAGCTCTGGATGAGATCACTGAATAGCTGTGGAGCTTCCAGTCAAAATAGCACATATTCAGAATGTTCAAGGTCTACAGTGTTTTGTTTTTTCATGGAGGTAAAAAGCTGAAGTAATGTGGTGTACATTTTCTTACTGAAGTTCTGTTTCATGTGTTTTTCTACAAGATCCACAGTTCTCTGAATCTTTTTCGAGATGAATCTGAGGGTTTGAACAGATTGATTAGAAATGAGTTCAGATGTTCTCATTCACAGTTTTTTGTCTGTTTGTAACTGATGATTACATAGTTTTAAACTCATGCTGTATTGTACTGTGTTTCATGTTACAAATAGGCAGTTTAACCCAATCAGAAATGATTTTTTGAGACCTGTAATACATGGTAGTTTTCCATTTTCCCCTCAGGAACAAACACTATGGACACAGTCCTTGCTCAGTGAGTCAGCAGCAAACACAATCGCATACATCTCCGTGTCTTCCTCTCCATCCGAAGGAACTCTTAACTCGTATTTTTATTTTTGATGTGTTCAATCAGCGGCTATCAGTCGATCCCTGCTCATAGGCTCCTGATGCTGCACGCGCTCAGTGCACCCCGCTGCAGAGTTTACAGCTGGCAGATAGGGGGAAAAAGGAGGGAGGGAGAGAGAAAAATAGATGATGTCAAACTGAAACACAGTCCGGCTCCAGCGCCCCTTCTCACTTTTGCTCACGTGTACGCCCTCATAAATGCACGAACAAGCTATCGCACACCCACGCACATCCTGGGATCTCATGTTTGCTTTGTTGTTGCTGATAGTGAGGAGGAATCCTGTCATGTGGGGACTGATGTGACTTTAAAGGTATGTGTTTTAAGGAATTTAAAGCTTGAAAAAAATACTGCACTATTTTACTGATTTTAGTGGTGAATGCTACCTGTTGGTTTGTTCATGCATGCAGCACAGTAAGTCAGCACAACGGCTTAGTGGTTAGCGCTGTTGCCTTACAGCTGTAACGTTCTTGGTTCCATCCTCAGTTCGGACCTGGGGACTGTGTTCATAGAGATTGTGTGGGTTTTCTTCAGGTTTCTTCTCACAGTCTAAAAACCAGACCTCCCTATTTTAAAAAAAGATCTGTTCTCAGTGGAGTTTGCCTGGTTAAATAAAGGTGAAGTCTTAAAATATTTCCTCTCAGATTAAATTATTCCAGATAATAGTCCACCATAGTCACATGCGTGAGAGAGATGACGATCTTGTCCAGTAGAAATGATTTTTCTTTTGCCTGTGCAGCTCTGGTTATGTAAGAGTTGAAGCTGTGCAGCTCTGTGCTGCGACCTTGTGCTCTGTCAGCACGGCAGCGCTTCAGTTCTGTGTGTTGTGACTGCCTGCAGGATTTAGGATCTGCTGTTGTTTGGGAATCTCTGCCGCATTTGATGCTGTGTTGATCTGTACAGTGGAGCTGGTGAGTTACTGTACTGATACAGAACATCCTTTTTGAGCTTTAGTTTGAGTCTGGATGTGCTGGGTCGGAGATGATTTTATATCTGGACACTTTTTTTTATCACCTGCCACCAAAGTCATGTGTCATGTTAGCAAAGTAGCTCATGAATCAAGGAGCAGATTTTATTAGAACTCTCAAAGTAATCGTTGGATGCACTTCAGCAATTGAATAACTTTGAGTCCTCCAAATTCAGGATGGCCACCACAGCTAATTATCCTTAGCAAACAGTTTTATAGATGTTGAACTGTAAAGTAAGGTTTGGTGTGTTGGTAGCTGACTGACTGTCATCCTCAACACATGGTCCAAGACTTCGCATGAGGTTCCTCATAACAGTATTATCCAGGTTTGACAAAAACCTTCAACTGCTCATTTATTTAATCAGCTTGTTGAAGTATTTTTTTTTAACATTATGCTTTTAATGTCAATTTTTCTGGTCTGCTGAAACTTATTACTTTTTAATATGACACCAAATGCACTGCCTACTAATAATTTAATATGTTTAAAAGTTTCATTTCAGACTGAGAAAATAAGGCTTTTGTCCTGACAGTAATTGTATCCTCTTATTATTCACTTTCAATCCCAGATCTGCTTTCAGAGAGGAGAATAAGAGGAGGAGATGTGTGCAAGAGGGTGAAATTAAAACAAAATTGAATAGAAAAAAAGAAAAGAGCACGTAGTCCATCCCTCAGGGTTTTCTTTCAGCTGCAGAGGTGGCCTGTTTCTTTGCTCATCTTGTGATGAGACAATAAAAGCACTGACATACTTTCTGTGTCCAAGTTTGCTTTCAGGTGGTGCTATAGGAGTTCCATGCACAGAATCACGCAGAGGTTAAACAATATCAGAAATGGCTGAAGAAGATAAAATAATGCAGAATGATTTTAAAAGATTCTTTTACCTTTTTTGTTCGTTTGTTTTATTTTGAAGGGCTTAGCTTTTCTCTGTGTGCTGAAATCGGTGCTTTCCTTTTACTTCCTTCTCAATTATTCATCACTTTAGAAGCCTTTTATGTCAAACAGGAAGCATTTCTCCAGGTTATAGTCAGCTCCTGCCCTTCTGTTTTAACATGAGGGCTGAAATGTTTCATGAGGCCTCAAGACAAACACGTCATACAAAAATAAAACTGTATTTAACCATGAAGGCAATACTATTAGTGTTTTAGTGTTACTATTAGTTTGTTTTTCACAGAGTTGCTTTTTCTTCTGATCCATTGATTAGTTTCATTGTCACCCCAGAATGAACTGTGTGGTGGAGGATGGAAATGCTTTAGAGAGCTGCAACTAATCAGGAGTCAGCATGAGATTCTGATGGTATGTTAACCTTGAGGAGAAATATGACAGAAACGCCACTGTTGTTATTCTGCGACAAGTTTTGCTCTTAAAACATAAATATTTTTCAGAGCTGTGCCATTTTGGTTGGAAAGCACTTTAAGAGAGGATGGCGCTCACTCGTCACAGTGCAGCTTATGCTAACAGCTGATGACACAGCATGTAGTTTGCACAACAAGGCCTTAATGTGTGTCTTTGATGGCCCAACTCTGCTCTTTTATTTGCTACTTGTTTTCCTCCCCCACTGGATTTTAACCATTTTTTTTAACTCTCCCGTGTGTCTTTTTGTAGGGTGCAGAATAACAGGAAGAGGGACTCCTATGTCAGAGTATTAGGATGGCCAGTGAAGGTTCCACTATTCCAAGTCCGGTCGTCCGCCAGATCGACAAGCAGTTCCTGATCTGCAGCATATGTCTGGACCGCTACGAGAACCCAAAGGTTTTGCCCTGCCTGCACACCTTTTGTGAGAGGTGAGTGCAGTTACAGTGCCATGAAACTTGGAAAATGTGAGCATTGTGACTTGATGATGCAAGCTGACTTTGGTGTGTCGGTCCTCTGTTAACAAGCCTTAGTTTTTTACACAAAAGACCTACTGTGAATAGTTGTAGACTGTTCCTTTTACTATAGTTTCTTCTGAACAGTTAGAGAAAATGTGCAAAAAGAATTTTCAGTGAGAACTGTTTACAGTATTCACATTAAAACAAATCAAACTTGTGCATTATTTGACTTGGTTTGTTTTATGATGGTGTTAAATTAAAATGATGAACATTTTTTTATGCAACATAAATGCTTCAAATGTTTTGCATCATATAATTTCCACCTCTAGGTGCCTGCAGAATTACATCCCGGCCCACAGCCTCACCCTGTCGTGCCCTGTGTGCCGCCAGACCTCTATCCTCCCAGAAAAAGGTGTGGCAGCATTACAGAACAACTTCTTTATCACCAACCTGATGGATGTGCTGCAGCGAGCACCAGACAGCTGCAGCCAAGAGGCTGCTGCTCTTAACAACATCGCCACAGTGGCTACAGGACGGCTGCTTTCCTGCCCCAACCATGGAGGAAGTGTAAGATTGTCTAATTCATCTGGACTCTATCATTGTTTATTATTATTATTATTATTATTATTATTATTATTATTATTATTATTATTATTATTATTAAAGGGATAGATCAGATCTGTTAGTCCATCTCTAATTTGCCTTCCTTTGTCACTGACATAAATGTAATTTTACCATAAAATTGATCATAAAGACACCAAATCAAAACAATATTTAGATTGCACTGCTTTCTTTTCCCGTGTCTTAGGTGATGGAGTTCTACTGCCCTCCATGTGAGACCGCCATGTGTCAGGAATGCACATGTGGAGAACATGGAGAACATCCCACTGTGCCTCTTAAAGATGTTGTGGAGCAGCACAAAGCCTCTTTGCAGGAGCAGCTGAATGCTGTCAAAAAGAGGTACAATGGGAGCTGGAACTCTGCGGGCTACGTTCCTTAAGTTCAAGATCACGATAAATCAAACGCTGCCCTCGTTTCTCTTCTCATTCTGATAAAATCCCACACTAGAACTGCTGTCAATTCCAGGTTGCCAGAGATTGACTCCGCCCTGCAGACGCTGTCAGATATTCTGCAGCAGCTGACCAATCGGAAAAGCTCCATTGAGGATGACATCCACAACACCTTTGATGAGCTGCAGAAAACTCTTAACGTTCGCAAGAGTGTTTTACTGATGGAGCTAGAGGTCAACTACGGCATCAAGCAGAAGGTGAAGAACATGATACCAGCCTTCTTGATTTCTTTTGAGCCAAAAATGTGTGTCTGCTTAAAACCTCTTGCTTTAATTTAACGTAAAAAGTTTGTAGTGACTGGGACAAAAAAAAAAGAATACAATACAGATAGATTTCTCCTAACTGTTCACATTTCATCAGGCTGATGTTGCTGCTCTGTTTGTGTCGACCTCAGCTGGTCCGACAGGCAGTCAACCAGTGAAAAGAGGGAGGATCTTCAGTCACCCAGCTGGATAGGAGCTGGAGGAGAGGCGGTCGGGGTCGTAACACAAGGGAGGCTAATGAATAACAATTCACTGCCTGCTGAACACACCGAGTTCACAGGGGAAAGTCAGATCTGTAGATGGCGCCAGTGAGCCATCCCATGTGGGAACTTCTGGGTTGTTTTGGGTGTGTCCTGTGTAGAAAGGGATTTAAAGTAGAGCACGCGCTTTATCCTCGACCTCTGCTCTTACTGTGTGTACAGAGTGCGTCTTGGCTTTGTAAGCTTCAGTGGGTTACGGCTGAAAGAGTTTGGATGACTTGTTTCATTCCATCTGGAGAACAAGAGCCCGTATGGCATCTGTTTTTGAAAAGGAAGATGATGGGGAAGGGCAGATGTGGGTGAGTTTGTGTTGTTTTACTGTGAGTATAGCAATGACGTCACAACATTGGGAGGAACAGTTTAATAGGGAAGGTTTTACAGTGAGTCTGAGTTCTGGTTTGCATTTATATTTAGATATTCTAATACTTTATTTTTTGTGATTGAAGCTTAATCATTATAAAGTGAATCTCGACATTCATATAAAATAT